>OX578148.1:27151783-27196783 GCA_951213105.1 Amaurobius ferox
TCACCAAGCGTTACGGACAGACGGACAGAAGGATTGAGAAATGGCTTATTTTTATAATCTACTTTTATGTTCTTTCCATGATATTGAACCCAATTAGTCGTCATTACATTGATTTAGCATCGGTTTCATCAATTCGGCATATTTTTATGAATTGGGTGACATTTTCGTCAATTTGGCAGCATTTAAAAAGTCAGCAAGTTGCAGATATTCTGACAAATTCGTCACAAAAATTTTGTCAAACGTTACGGATGGAAAAATAGGTTATTCTTATATAATACAATACTTAAATTATTTTTAAGATATTGAATTTTCGTTAATAGGTTGTAATTTTCATTGATTTAGCGTCATTTTTATCAATTTGGCGACATTGTCGTTAATTTGGCAACATGTAGAAAAGTCGCCATTTCGCCAAATTCGTCGACAAAATCTCACCAAGCGTTATGGACGAAGAAATAAGTTATTCTTATAGCAGATAAACGGCTATTGGCTTTCAAATACAAAAGTATTACCCAAAGTATATTTTCTTAAGAATGGCACGAGCTAGATCTCCGAGAATGATGTCACCAAATTTATCGCATGATATTACATATGAAAAGTTAACATATTTCATAGTAGTGAATATATTTCACAATAAGTGAACACATTTCACAATTTTTTTTATGTGATTTCTTGATACATTTATTTGAAAAATGTGCAATACGGTTCATACTAGCGAACACTTCATACTAGCGTTCTAAAGTTTGTGTCAATCGTTTTCTAAGGAATAATTACATAAGAAATGACTAATTGCATAACTTTATTTAAGGTTTTGATTTTTTATGATTTTTTCAAAATTTCACTCCAAAACTTAGGGAGGGTGGGGATCTAAACATTCGATTGCGTTTAAAAAAAATATGTTTCCAGTATTTACGGTTGTAATTTTTGTACCATATTTCGTTTAAATCTATCTATTCGTTCATGAGATATCGTGTCCACAGATTCACTAACACACACACACAATACTTTCACACATACATATACTTTATCACACACACACACACAGACATGACCTCAAAAACGTTTGATTTGTATGCAGAGATGCTTGAAACATGCTCCCCCGTCAAAAACTCGAAATTGACTTTTCCCCTTCGTCACATTACTTTTCTTATATATTATACTATGCATATAAGGAAAGTAATAAAGATATGCCTAATGCTTTAGTTGACTTTTAATACGAGTATAGTAATTGCTTAAATCTGCTTTATTTTTCCATGGTTTCTGATGATATTTTTCTGATATCTGATGTGGCATTGCTCAGTAACATGGAAAATGTGTCTTGTAACAGTCAATTTCACACCTTTGTAATATTTTAGTAGTCTTTAACCTAATAACTGTAGACATCTGTTTAACTTTTCCTTGGTTTTTTAATTTATTTTCTGATATCCTGTTTGGCAACGCCCTGGTTTCTTTAGTAGTGTGCAAAATACTTTTTTTATACGCAATGTTCAGAACCACCCTAAATTTTCGAGTGAAATTTTGAAAAAATCATCAAAAAATCAAAACCTCTAATAAAGTTACGCAAATAGACATTTCTTATGTAATTTTGCATTAGAAAACGATTGACATAAATTTTAGAACGCTAACATGAACCGTTCTCGAGATATTGCACATTTTTAAAAAAAAATTATCAAAAAATCATATAAAGTAAAAAAAAATAGAATTTCCTATTGAGAAACATGTTCACTCTTCATATGTAATACCATGCCATAAATGTGTGACATCATTCTCGGGGATCTAGCTCGTTCCATTCATGAAAAAATATACTTTGAGTAATACTTTTGTATTTGGACGCGAATAGTCATTTATCTACTGTAAGAATAACTTATTTTTCCGTCCATAACGCTTGGCGAGATTTTGGCGACGAATTTGGTGGGATGTCGCCAACTTGGCGACTTTCTTCAATGTTGCTAAATTAACGAAAAACTCGCCAAATGGATAACAATGACGCTAAATCAATGAAAATGGCGACTCATTGACGAAAATTCAGTATCGTGGAAAGAATATAAATATCTACTATAATAATAGTCTATTTTGTTTTATTGTAAAAGTAATAAATTCATTGCATTACATAAGGAAGGCATGTGCTGCCAGCATCAGATATTTTCTTATTCTATGAAGAATCACTATGGATTGATTGACGCTGATTAATTTTACTTTATACTGCTTACTATAGTAAACACCAGTCACAATAATGAATTCCCATATATTAGGAATTAAAATTTTTGTTCATAGAAATTTCGTGTTTACGATAAGCTATAATCTTCAGCTAATCTTCAGTTAAAAATATCTGTCACCAGTTTTTTTTTCTAGAATACATTAAAGTAGTTTAGCTTGAAAATGCAATTAAAATATATTGAACTCGTAGTAATTTTTGAATTACTATAAAAAACTCGATAAATCAAGCCATATTATTATTTTTTTCTGAAGCAGTATGGTCCATAAAATTCTTTCTCAATCAATAATTATTAAGTATTAAATTCGTTTATCAGAATTTGAGTATGCATAAAAATACTTAAAGATGGCTTAAAGTCCATTAGAAGTTTTTGCAAATAGTTGCTAAAACTGCGGAATAATAGGGGTTAAGAAAGGAAAAAGAGGATTATAAATTGGTCTTTAGGAAAAGATTGTCTTCGTAACATTTTAATTATTATATAAAGTTTAATGAGATGTGAAAAAAGTATTATATAAAGCTATTATATAAAGTTTAATTAATTATTATATAAAGTTTAATGAGATGTTTAATGAGATATGAATGAGAAAAAAAAATCAGTATTTTTAATAATTGAATAATTGAGCTTTTTTTCAATAATCCTAAAATAATAATACATTTTTATGAATAAAATTGGAATATATCTGTATGTTTTTTCATACAATTGCCTATGTTTTCCTGAAATTGTTTTCAACACTTTCCAATATAGTTTAAAGTGTTTACGACTTTGGTCATTCTGTCTGTCTGCCTGTCCGTTCGCACGATAATTGCCGTAGAAATGACTTTATCAAATATAAATTTTAGTATGTTGTTGAGACGGTCTTTTAGATGCTTGCAAATGAGAATGAATAATATCATCCAATTAGATTCGAATTTTCCCCGGTTGACAAAATGAAGTACATTGAAGCCTATAGGACATAATTCTTTAAACATTTTCTAAGCGAAATTAAAATTCATAACCTGCTTCAAAAGTTTCAGGAAATATGAAAATTATCACATGGAATGTAAAAAAGAATCAGAAAATATATTCGTTAGTTTTTTAAATAAGAATTGAAATAATAATTACAACTATGATATATAAAGAGATCCCGTGACGGATTACAAAACAAAAAAATCTGATGTGGGCACCACATGACTTTCCTTATATAATGTAATGAATTTACTACTTTTACAGTAAAAAAAAATAGGTTTTTATAGTCGATACTAATATTTATACTAATATTTTTTTTTATATAGTCGATACTAATATTTTTAGTTGATACTAATATTTTTAATATTTTTACCTAATATTTTTCGACAATTAGTCGTCATTTTTATTGATTTAGCGTCATTTTTATCAATTTGGCGAGATTTTCGTTAATTTGGCAACATTTCAAAAAGTCGCCAAGTTGGCGACATTCCGCCAAATTCGTCGCCAAAATCTCGCCAAGCGTTATGGAGAAAGAAATAAGTTAGTCTTACTGCAGATAAACGACTATTGGCGTTCAAATACAAAAGTATTACTCAAAGTATCTTTTTCATGAATGGAACGAGCTAGATCCACGAGAATGATGTCATCCAATTTATCGCATGGTATTACATATGAAAAGTGAACATGTTTCTCAATAGAAAATATTTTTTTTTTAATTTCATATGACTTTTTGATAATTTTTATGAAAAATGTGCAATATCTCGAGAACGGTTCATGTTAGCGTTCTAAAATTTATGTCAATCGTTTTCTAATGAAAAATTACATAAGAAATGTCTATTTGCGTAACTTTATTCGTGGTTTTGATTTTTTAACGATTTTTTCAAAATTTCATTCGAAAATTTAGGGGGGTTCCGAACATTCGATTGCGTATGAAAACAATAGGCTTCCAGTGTTTACGGATTGTGATTTTTGTACCAAATTTGGTTTAAATCGGTCCATTCGTTCGTCAGTTATCGTCTCCACAGGCTCACTGACACACACACACACACATACACACATACTTTCACACACACACACACACACAGACATCACTCCAAAAATGTTTGATTCGTGATCAGGGATGCTTGAAACGTGCTCTCCCGTCGAAAACTCGAATTCGAATTTTCGACCCCGTCACAATACTTTCCTTATACATTATGTATATAAGGAAAGTAATATGACATGTATATTTTTCCGCTATGTTAAGATCGTAATTTTTAAAGATCATTTAAATTTATATTTAGTGTTGCATTTGTCATAAAATTGATTTATTTATTCATATTATATGTGTATCTAAATTCCGTGTCTGCGGAATTACAATATTTTTTTATTTTAAATGATCACTATACTTTGATTATTTCGGCAACGAAATCCAATTTTTACGTATGCAGAATGCAAACAAATCAAGCAATTGTAAGGTGAGTTGTATAAGAATTGCTAATTTCTTACGCAAAATCCTTTAGCTGTGGAGTCTGCAATATAAATGATGTGAATAAAATATTCATTAATTTTGCATTAAAATGCAGACGACTTATATGAATAAAGTTAATTTTGTGTAAATGGAATTGTCTATATCGGTGAAGTTTTTAGTTTTCAAGTATAATAAATTACTGTAGTACTATGATAATTCAATAATTATCAGCGCTGAATGTATCACATTTTGAGATATTTAAATAAACATGCATTCCGTGCATCTAAATTCTGTGTCTACGCAATTACAATATTCTTTTATTTTAAATGATCACTAAACTTTGATTATTTCTGCAACGAAGTCCAATTTTTACGTACGCAGAATGCAAACAAATCAAGCAATTGTAAGGTGAGTTGTTGTTGTTGAAACCCAGACCGTCCGACCTACCAGAAAGGTGTAAGGTAACTGTTTGGACGGTCGGGAAGTGCCACCCAATTTAGACCGGAATCCAGTGGGGGAGGCATCCACAGGGACCGTACCCTCCTTCCCCTACCACCAACCTCTCGGAAGGACTTTCGGACCCACATGTTTAACGTGATCGTACTCCGCATGAACACGGCGGCAGTTTTGGCAGTGGCTATAATCGAACCCGGGCCTACCGAGTGCAACTCCAGCGCGCTAACCAATGGGCTACCGCGCCCCGTAAGGTGAGTTGTATAAGAATTGCTAATTTTCTACGCAAAATTCTTTAGCTCTGGAGTCTACAATATAAGTGATGTGAATAAAATATTCATTAATTTTGCATTAAGATGCAGACGATTTATATGAATAAAGTTAGTACTATGATAATGCAATAATTATCAGCGCTGAATGTATCACATTTTGAGATATTTAAATAAACATGCATTTCAATTGGAAAGTGTTCCATAACCCCAAAATAATAGCTTTTAGGAACCAAATAAGCAATGTTCGAGTAATTCAAACTCAGGATTTTTTCTAAATCACATTAAAATTCATGAAAATTCTACAATTTGGGTGATGACGTCACATTATTAAATTTTAATGAAATTACTGATTTTGAAAGGGGTATAAGTAGTCATTTTTATGATTTTAACCTTCTAATGCTGCTTTCTTGTATAAAATGAGCTTTGTCTGATGGTGATAAGAAATAAACAAATTATGTATTTTTACTTCCCGAAACTGGGCATTGTAATTGTCGTTTCATATACAGGGTTGATAAAATAAAACTGTCCCGGAAAAGTCGTCTAATGATCTCCTTACTGTTTAGATTACGTTTTCACTAAATTCCGGAAAATCTTTTCCGGGCCAGTTTTGTTTTATACCCTGCATTTATATATACAGGGTTGCCAAAATAAAATTAGCCATGAAAAGTTTTTTCGGAATTACGTGAAGACATAATCTAAACAGCAAGGAGAGCATTAAAAGACTTTTCCCGGGCCAGTTTTATTTTATCAACCCTGTTCTGAGACCAGAAATAGATCTCATATTAAGTGTTGTGTCATGGTGAGACAGTTTTATACTAGTTATTTATTGATCTTGAACTTCAGACAATACTGACATTCTGGATGACACCGAGTTTTACAAGTCGTGAACCTAAAGGTCAGAAAACCATAAATTTAGGGGTGCCATGACAGAGGGGGCCGAGCTGACCTTTACGAGGATATGGAACTGTTCCATAAGTCACCAATGGAAAAAGGAGTTTGTAGCGTCACACTGAATGTGGCAAATGAAAGTAAGGGGGAAATGACACCCCCGAAAAAGAGGGAGTTACAACCTGTCATCGAAGAGAACAACGAGAGTGATATCAATATGACTTGAGAGAGTAAACTTTAACAGATAACTGAAATTAACGACTAGAGCAGTGATGAACAACAACGATGACTTGTTCTGATACTTCCCCGACATTATGACATAACGACGACTAGAAATGTAGAGTTCTCCGTAGATATTAAAAAATAATGAAGATTTATTGATTTTTGTGAGTGCAATCAGAGTACGAGAAGAAGCCACACACCGAGAGTTATGGCGAGTACGAATATCTGATGCCAGCATTTTGATATATGATCAAAGTCCAAGACAAGCTTGAAGGTATGTGCCCATTGAAAATGATATCTGGTCATAACCACTATTTAGGATTTTCCGTACTGGTCACGTATGTCCCCCCGCTGAAATAATATAATTAAATAGTGTAATTGAATTATTTAAGTATTTATATTTTTTAATAAATGTTTTTGTTAAAGTTAAAATGGTGTGATCCATTTAGCATTTTATTAATTAATAATTCCTTTACAGGACTCACGCAAAGGTTAAATAATTGGAGGGTTATTGCAAAACACAACGCACAATCTTAATGAATTAATCACACAATCACAATTCACAAGATTAAGCGAATTTAAAACTCACAAATAGCTTCGAAAATTTTAGGTAATATTCAAATTGTTCCATAAAATATATAAAAAAAATTCAGCGAAATATATTCAGTAGTTTTTTAAATAAAAATTAAAATAATAATTACACCTCTTATATGAAGCGATCACGTGACCATGATATGAAAAAATCACGTGACCCACTTCAAAATGAAATATGGCATCCATCTTCTCTCAAAATCGTGATTTTTTAAGTTCTTTTTACTTCATATTGAGTGTTGTATCCGTCCTAAAACCACTTTATTTTTGCTTAAATTCTGTACATCTACATACTGGAACAACGCAATTACAATATATTTGAGTTTACATGATCATCCAAATTTGATTATTTCTGCAACGAAGCCTATTTTTCTCTTATGTAAAATGTAAACAGCAAAATATGTAGAATGAGTTGTATTAAAATTGCTGTATTTCTTTAACACAAAATTATTTAGCCCATGGAGTCTGCATAGCTGATATGAATGAAATATTCATTGATTTTACAAAGAGAAGGACGATTTTTTTCGATGAAGTTTTATGCATAGAGTTTAATGACTTGTAGCTCCATGATCTTAATTTTTAAATAAAATAAATTATTATAGTATTGTGATGAATGAAATGAATGGGAAATTGTTTATGAATGAAATGCTGCTTTTATAGAGAGAGCTAGGCGTGTTATTTTTTCTATGACGTCATTTGAATGAATTTCTGTTGTTTTCGATAAAATTTTTAAATATAATAAATTATCGTAGTATTATGATAATTCTAAAATTATTACCGAGGAATGTATCGAATTTCAGAGATGTTTAAATCAGGCAATTTACATTTCAATGCCGTCATTTGAATGACGTTCATTTTTTTCGATGAAGGTTTAAGTTTTCAAATACAATAAATTAATGTAGTATTGTGATGAGTTTTAAAATATTACCGAGGAATGTATCGCATTTTAGACATGTTTAAATAAAATTGCATTGAAGTTGGAAAGTGTTTCATAATCAGTGCTTTAAGCATGATTGATCTTTCTTGTATGTGTTATTGATTCTTGTATTCAATTTAGCAGTTAGCTAGAATATAATAATTATCTTTGTTTTTTACATGTTTTAGTCAATTTCAACGACAGTTCGTTTGTAACCACTGTTTACCGTAAGTCTTCCGACGTTACATTATACCCTATCATAATAATTTCTGTTATGTTATACTTCTGACTTATTGAGGCCTGAGTTGGATTGGTTAAAATCTGTCACACTAGATCGTGGAGGGCGCGGTAGCCCATTGGTTAGCGAGCTGGAGTTGCACTCGGTGGGCCCGGGTTCGATTCCAGCCACTGCCAAAACTGCCGCCGTGTTCATGCGGAGTACGATCACGTTAAACATGTGGGTCCGAAAGTCCTTCCGAGAGGTTGGTGGTAGGGGAAGGAGGGTACGGTCCCTGTGGATGCCTCCCCCACTGGGTTCCGGTCTAAATTGGGTGGCACTTCCCGACCGTCCAAACAGTTACCTTACACCTTTCTGGTAGGTCGGACGGTCTGGGTTTCAACAACAACAACACTAGATCGTGGAGGGCGCGGTAGCCCATTGGTTAGCGCGCTGCAGTTGCACTCGGTAGGCCCGGGTTCGATTCCAGCCACTGCCAAAACTGCCGCCGTGTTCATGCGGAGTACGATCACGTTAAACATGTGGGTCCGAAAGTCCTTCCGAGAGGTTGGTGGTAGGGGAAGGAGGGTACGGTCCCTGTGGATGCCTCCCCCACTGGGTTCCGGTCTAAATTGGGTGGCACTTCCCGACCGTCCAAACAGTTACCTTACACCTTTCTGGTAGGTCGGACGGTCTGGGTTTCAACAACAACACTAGATCGTGGGCCAAAAATGTTTGATCGTGTTCTTAACAAAATTTCTAATCCATCTCAATGCAAGGAAGATCCGGTTAAAACTTTTAGCAATATTATATGTCTTCCTTCCTATTCTAAAATTAGTCATAAAATTCCTAGAATTCTCAATAAGTTTGTTTTCAAAGTGATATTGTTCCCTATCACTAAAATTAAATTTTCTTTGCTTAAGAATCCTATTGAAAAGTTAAAAAATTGGGACATTTATCGAATTCCCTGTCTCGTGAATCGTTATACATTGGGATATTTATCAAATTCCTATTGAAAAGTTAAACAAGAAAGATCAATCATACTTAAAGCATTGATTATGAAACACTTTCCAACTTCAATGCAATTTTATTTAAACAAGTCTAAAATGCAATACATTCCTCGGTAATATTTTGAAACTTATCACAATACTGCATTAATTTATTATATTTGAAAACTTAAACCTTCAGCGAAAAAAATGAACTTCATTCAAATGACGGCATTGAAATATAAATTATCTGGTTTAAACATCTCTAAAATGTTATACATTCCTCGGTAATAGTTTTAGAATTATCATAATACTACGATAATTTATTATATTTGAAAACTTCATCGAAAAGGACTGAAATTAATTCAAATGACGTCATAGAAAAAATAACACGCCTGGATCTCTCTATAAAAACAGGATTTCATTCATAACTTTCTCCCATTCATTTCATTCATCACAATATTATAATAATTTATTTTATTTAAACATTTTGTTTAAGACCATGGAGCTACAAAAAATTAAACTCTATGCTTGAAACTTCATCGAAAAAAATCGTCCTTCTCTTTATGAAATCAATTAATATTTCATTCATATCAGCTATGCAGACTCCATGGACTAAATTATTTTGTGTTAAAAAAATACAGGAATTCTAATACAACTCATTCTATATATTTTGCTGTTTACATTTTACATAGGTGAAAAATAGGCTTAGTTGTAGAAATAATCAAATTTAGATGAGCATTTAAACGCAAATATATTGTCATTGCGTTGTTTCAGTATGTAGATGCACATAATTTGAGCAAAAATAAAGTAGTTTTAGGACGGATACAACATCAATATGAATTAAAAAGAACTTAAAAAAATAACGATTTTGAAACAAGATGGATGCCATATATCATTTTGAAGTGGGTCATGTGATCGTTTCATATCATGGCCACCTGATCGTTTCATATAAGAGGTGTAATTATTATTTTAATTTTTATTTAAAAAACTACTGAATATATTTCGCTGAATTTTTTTTTATATATTTTATGGAACAATTTGAATATTACCTAAAATTTTCAAAGCAATTTGTGAATTTTAATTCTGCTTACAAAATGTTTGAAAAATTAGGTCCCATAGGGCTCAATGTATTTCATTTTTTCGACCCGGGTTCAATCCAAAACTAATTGGGAAATATTATTCATTTATATTCCCATAGGTTCTACAGACCGTCTGAACAACATACTAAAATTTCATTTTGATTAAGTCATTTCTACGGCAGTTATCGTGCTAACGGACAGACAGACAGACAGAAGGAACAAAGTCATAAACACTTTTCAACTTTGTTGTAAAGTGTTAAAAATTGGGACATTTATCAAATTCCCTGTCTAGTGAATCGTCATACATTAGTCAAACTAAACGCACATTAAAGTTCACCAAAATTGTGTAAAAAGGCAAGTAAATTTTCTATAGCTAACCATTGTTGGTTGATTAGTCTGCCTTTGATTTTCTTTCTGCCTCCATTATTCAAAAATGTTCTTCAGTTTTGGTTTTGGATTTTTTTTTAATCTTTTCATATTAATAACAACTCCAGTAATTTAATTAATGATTTGTTGATGACTCCATATTCATAGCATGACCACGTCTAATCGTTTTGCTTTGAGTTCACAGTCTATGCCTTTTATTAACACTTTACAACAAAGCTGAAAAGTGTTTATGGCTTTGTTCATTCTGTCTGCCCGTTAGCACGATAACTGCCGTAAAAATGACTTTATCAAAATGAAATTTTAGTATGTTGTTCAGACGGTCTGTGGGACCTATGGAAATACAAATGAATAATATCACCCAATTAGTTTTGGATTATACCCGGGTTTAAGAAATGAAATATATTGAACCCTATGGAACCTAATTTTTCAAACATTTTTTAAGCGAATTTAAAATTTACAAATTGTTTCGAAAATTTTGCGAAATATTCAAATTATCCCATAAAATATATAAAAAAAATTTCAGCAAAATATATTTAGTAGTTTTCTAAATAAACATTAAAATAATAATTACACCCTTTATATGGAGAGATCACGTGACCATTAGATCAAGAGATCACATGACCCACTTCAAAATAAAATATGGCATCCATCTTGTGTCAAAATTGTGATTTTTAAAGTTCTTTTTAATTCATACTTAGTGTTGCATCCGTCCTAAAACCGCTTTATTTTTGCTTAAATTCTTTGCATCTACATATTGAAACAACGCAATTACAATATAGTTGAGTTTAAATGATCATCCAACTTTGATTATTTCTACAATGAAGCCTACTTTTCACTTATGGAAAATGTAAATACTAAAAGATGGAGAAGGACTTGTATAAGAATTGCTGCATTTCTTTAACGCAAAATTATTTAACTTATGGAGTCTGCAATATAGCTGATATGAATGAAACATTGATTGAATTTACGCAGAGAAGCAAACGATTTTTTGATGAAGTTTTAAGCTAGAGTTAAATTACTTGTACATCCATGATTTTAAGTTTTTAAATAAAATAAATTATTATGATATTGTGTTGAATGAAATGAATGGGAATTTTTTTATGAATGAAATGCTGATTTTATAGAGAGAGCCAAGCGTGTTATATTTCGATGAAGTCATTTAAATAAATTTCATTTGTTTTCGATGAAGTTTCCAAATATAATAAAAATTTTGTAGTAATATAATAATTTAAAAATATTACCGGGGAATATCTCGCTATTAGAGATGTTTAAACCTGGAAATTTACATTTCAATGCCGTCATTTGAACGAAGTTCATTTTTTGGTGAAGTTTAATGTTTTCAAGTATAACAAGAAAAATCAATCATGCATAAGCATTGATTATAAAATACTTTCCAACTGAAATGCAATTTCATTTTAAAGTTTCTAAAATGAGATACATTCAGTGGTGATATCTTTTACATTATCACAGTACTACAGTAATTTATTATACTTAAATATTTAAAACTGTATCGAAATATAAATCATTTGATTCTCTATGCAAAATCTATGAATATTTCATTCATATAACTTGTATTCCAGACTCCAGAGCTAAATAATTTTGTGTGGAAAAAATTCAGCAATTCTTATGTAACGCACCTTTCAATCGCTTGAGATATTTGCATTCTGCATATGTTGAAATTAGGTTTCGTTGAAGAAATAATAAAAGTTTAGGGATCATTTAAAATCACAACTATTGTAATTGCGTAGGCACGAAATTAAGATACACAGATAATACACAGATACACAGATCCCGGCCGTCCAATTTGTTGCTCGAGTCCTCTGGATGAGTCGGACGGTCTGGGTCTTCAACAGATACACAGATAATATATGTGTGTGTGTATGTATTTAAAGTTTTGGAATCGTGCCGAAGATCGGAACTTGAATTTTCGAAGGATCTACACGTTTTGGGACTTCTAGAACACGAAAAAACTATTTTTTGGAAGACGTCTGTGTGTGTAAAGGTGTATCTGTGTGTGTTTCTGTGTGTCTGTGAGGATATTGCATCCACTCTAACTGAAAAACTAATGGGCCGAATTTCATAAAATTTAGTAGGTATGTTTTTTGTGGGACACCCTGATGTTCATTTGATTATAGTACGATTCGTAATAAAAGAATCTGCCTTCTTTGCAAAATGGCCGGCAGAAATTGCCTTTATCCACTCTAGCTAAAAACTAATGGAACAAATTTAACAAAATTTGGTGTATTATATTTCAATAACCTACAAGTGATTTATATACCAAATTTAACAAAATTTGGTATATAAATCATTTGTAGGTTATTCTAGTACGACTCGGGAAAAAGGTACGGGCTATTTTTGTGAAATGGCCCACAAAAAATCGTTAAATATAAAAATATAAGACTACGTGTGCTCAATTATATCAATTAAATTCCTATTTTATACGTGATTTTTGACAACAAAAAGAATAAGACTAACCCCTTTACTCTAGGACTAGTCGTTCTTGAGATATTGTAGTTTTTTCGCGTTTTCGATTCGTCACATTTGACTATAAGTCCAGCTATCAAATGAGAACCAAATTAAAGTTTAACGTGCAAATTAAATGTCATTTAAAATACTTAAGGCTGTTATTTTGTGCAGATAAACTCAAATTATTATTGAAGAAATAAAGAGAACGTGAATATGAGTCTGCAGGAAAGACATGTGCTGCCCACATCAGAATTTTTAACAATATTATAACAATGATTTATAGAAGTGAACGGGGATTATTTGCAGGCTATTTCGAAAAAAAAATATAGGATGTATATTTAAAGATCCAAATTTTTGTAGAATAAAATGTTCAACAAATTTTAACTGTGTCCCAAATGTTAACTCTCTAGGACGTAGGAAAGTGCTTTGAAAATGCCATCAAATAAGTATATCATCAAGAGCTATATAATATTTAAAAAAAATTGAAGAATTGTTATCTACCAAATTTATTTTAAAATGTGATGCCTCTTTCATATATGAAATAATTAAACTCTTGGAAAGATATTTATTATATAATATATCTCTTTTTTCTTTCTGGAGGATATCCCAAAAGTCAGAATTTAATTGAATTTGTTTTTCTTCCTATATTAAATAATTTTTAATTAAAAAACTACCTAACATATTTTACTGAAATTTTTTAATATATTTTATGGGATAATGTGAATATTTCCTAAAAATTTCGAAGCAATTTGTGAATTTTAAATTTGCTAAAAAATGTTTGAAAAATTAGGTCCCATAGGGTTCAATGTATTTCATTTTTTCATCCCGGGTTTAATAAAAAACTAATTGGGTGATATTATTTATTTATATTCCCATAGGTCCTACAGACCGTCTGAAAAACATACTAAAATTTCATTTTGATAAAGTCATTTTTACGGCAGTTATCGTTCTAACGGACAGACAGACAGACAGACAGACAGTATGAATAAAGTTATAAACACTTTTCAACTATGTTGTAAAGTGTTAATAAATAAATGTAGTATGGTGACAATTTTAAAAATATTACCGCGGAATGTATCGTATTTTAGAGATATGTAAATAAAATTGCATTGAAGTTGGAAAGTGTTTCATAATCAATGCTTTATGCATGATTGATCTTTCTTGTTGAACTAAAAATCTTAGTCTTTTATTAAGAAAATTGATTAATAAGCAAATGCGTTTTTGGTTATATGCTCGGATAAGATTCATATAATTTTAGTTAGGCATTTCGCATTTAGCTAATGAAAAAAAATCATGTCTTAACAGAAAAAAACCTAACTTTTAAATTTCCACCAGAAAAGAATTTATTTAAAAAATATTATTATCTTCCTGTGTTCTTATTATTCCTTCCTTCAGATTATTTTTTTGACGCTAGGATATTAATGAATTTTAATTGAGTTCTAAAAATGAGGTAAATTTAACAGTAAAGAGTGAAATAGTGTGTCTCATCCATGATTTTAACGATATAGTGCATTGTATACGATTTAACCATTTTTAAAGTGATGGGTGTCATTTTAACACCGTCATTTTATCCGCAAAATTTTACTATTTTACCGAATTGCTTAGTTCTTAGCGAATGTTTGATGAACTAGGAGTTTTTTTAATCTTACACAAGGCCTAAGACTCCTTTACCGGTTAAAATTATGGCATTTAAATTAAATTTAGCAGAAATTACTCGACACATAGTGCATGTTCGAAGAATTAGAAATATGTGTTTTCGATATTCCAAGAGGTCTAAGATCCTAAAATTTCATGATTTTAGGGAATTGTTTGGTTCTTAACATATGTTTGGGGAACAAAGAGTGAATTTCTTAATGTTACATAAGCCGTAATACTGCTTTAGTGCTTAAAATTATGATATTTTAATGAAATTTGCAAAAATTGCACAATACTTAGTGGATAATTACTGAATAAGAGATATGTTTTTAATGTTACAGCAACATCTAAAGCCCTTAAATCGGTATATTTTTACAACTGTCATGAATTTTAGGAGAATAGAATATCACTTAATGATTTTTTAAGGATATGCGATTGTCAACATTGAATTTAAATGAAAGACTGACCCTCTAGGTGAAGTGTAGTGCATTGTAATAATATTAAAATATGAAAGATATGCTTTTAACCCTTTAAAAGAAACATGTAATGAGTTTTGATATCTTAATACGAGACATTATTGACATACAAATAGGAATATCATGATTTCGCGGCTGTAAGTGCACCATAAAACCACTCAATTCATAATGAATGTCCGCCTTTGAATGTACATATTTAACAACACATGAAAAATGACAGGACGAAACTGAGATCTGAGATAAAATTTTACACTTCCTACGAAATAAATCCCAAACTTCGTAGACTAGGGCTGAATTTAGGGCTTCGGAAACTAGGGCTGAATTTTCACCTATTATTAGAGATTGAAACACCACATTCTTTATGAATCTTCATAGTTTTAGAGAATGGAACATAAAACTTAGCATTTATTTTTAATGAAAAAGGGTATATAATTTCATATTTTTAACAGTGCATATAAATTTTATAAATTAATATCTGTAAAGTGTAAATATCATTCATTGCGAAACTCACACTGCAGACATATGGTATGATTCGAATAAATCTATTTTTAATTTTTGTTTATATTTTATTTTATAAAGCGATATTAGTAAACCTGTTATACTTCAATGTATAGATACATAACCTGCGGGCACATAGCATTTTTAAATAGAACATGTTAAAAATGAGTTGATGAACGTAAATAAGGAGTTCAGTTTGAAAGATAAAATTCCGTTTAATGAATCTATTCTTCATAAAATACACATTAAGCATTATTTGTTGCACATTTAAACAGACAAGTTAAAATAATTTTCTTATTGTGCATTCATAGTCCTCTGATTTGAATGACTTGAAAAAATTTCGATCATACCAGTAAAAGACTTCTTCACCACACAGCAAAACTTTCTTTGCTATGTTACTTTCTTCAATGTTGTTAAATTAACGAAAAACTCGCCAAATGGACAAAAATGACGCTAAATCAATGAAAATGGCGACTCATTGACGAAAATTCAGTATCTTGGAAAGAATATAAATATCTACTATAATAATAGTCTATTTTGTTTTACTGTAAAAGTAGTAAATTCATTGCATTACATAAGGAAGCCATGTGCTGCCCGCATCAGATTTTTTCTTATTCTATGAAAAGTCACTATGGATTGATTGACGCTGATTAATTTTACTTTATACTGCTTACTATAGTAAACACCAGTCACAATAATGAATTCCCATATATTAGGAATTAAAATTTTTGTTCATAGAAATTTCGTGTTTGCGATAAGCTATAATCTTCAGCTAATCTTCAGTTTAAAATATCTGTTACCAGTTTTTTTTTCTAGAATACATCAAAGTAGTTTAGCCTAAAAATGCAATTAAAATATATTGAACTCGTAATTTTTGAATTACTAAAAAAAACTCGATAAATCAAGCCATATTATTATTTTTTTCTGAAACACTATGGTCCATTAAATTCTTTCTCAATCAATAATTATTAAGTATTAAATTCGTTTATCAGAATTTGAGTATGCATAAAAATACTTAAAGATGGCTAAAGTCCATTAGAAGTTTTTGCAAAGAGTTGTTAAAGCTGCGGAATAATAGAGTTTAAGAAAGGAAAAAGAGGATTATAAATTGGTCTTTGGGAAAAGATTGTGTCTTAGTAACATTTTAATTAAAGTTTAATGAGAGGTGAAATCAATATTTTTAATAATTGAATAATTGAACTTATTTTCAATAATCCTAAAATAATAATACATTTTTAAAATAAGAACTGAAATACTAATTACGCCTATGATATATAAAGAGATCACGGAACGGATTGAAAATCAAAGTATGACATGCATTTTTTGCGGCTATGTTAAGATCGTGATTTTTAAAGACCATTTAAATTTATATTTAGTGTTGCATTGGTCATAAACCTGCTTTATTTATTCATATTATATGTGTATATAAATTCCGTGCCTACGCATTTATAATATTTTTTTTATTTTAAATGATCACTAAACTTTGATTATTTCTACAACGAAGTCCAATTTTTACGTATGCAGAATGTAACCAAATCAAGCAATTGTAAGGTGAGTTCCTTAAGAATTGCCGATTTTTTTACGCAAAATTCCTTAGCCCTGGAGTCTGCAATATAAGTGATGTGAATAAAACATTCTTTGATTTTGCATTAAGATGCAGACGATTTATATTTCGATGACGTTAGTTGAATAAAGTTCATTTTGTGTAAATAGAATTGTCTATATCGGTGAAGTTTTTAATTTTCAAGTATAATAAATTACTGTAGTACTGTGATAATTCAAAAATTATCAACGTTAAATGTATCACATTTTGAGATATTTAAATAAAATTGCATTTCAATTGGAAAGTGTTTCATAATCAGAGCTTTATGCATGATTAATCTTTCCTGTTCAAATTTCACTTGATTAGTTTTTTCAAACCCCCAAAAAATAACTTTTAGGAACCAAATAAGCATTGTTCGTGTAATTCCAACTCAGGATTCTTTCTAGATCACATTAAAATTCATGAAAATTCTACAATTTGGGTGATGACGTCACATTATTAAATTTTAATGAAATTACTGATTTTGAAAGGGTTATAAGTAGTCATTTTTATGACTTTAACCTTCTAATGCTGCTTTTTTGTATAAAATGAGCTTTGTCTGATGGTGATAAGAAATAAACAAATTATGTATTTTTACTTAAATGTGCATTGTAATTGCCGTTTCATATACAGGGTTGATAAAATAAAACTGGCTCCGGAAAAGTTTTCTAATGATCTATCTCCTTGCTGTTTAGATTACATTTTCACTAAATTTCGAAAAAACTTTTCCGGGCCAGTTGTCTTTTATACCCTGTATTTATAAATAAAGGGTTGCCAAAATAAAACTGGCCCTGAAAAGTTTTTTCGGAATTTCGGGAAAACGTAATCTAAACAGCAAGGATATCATTAGAACACTTTTCCGAGCCAGTTTTATTTTATCAACTCTGTATAAATGCATTTTCAGCAACTTGTTAAGTTTGATTTTGAATACTTTGTAGTATTTCATCTCTGGATCTTATGTAGGTTTCAACATTTCCATCGCAAAGTTGATCCTTTGTTCATTTATCTTATTAGATAACCGAGCTCTTGACAGTGATCTGGTCTCCTCCTCCTCCTCCTCATGTTGAAGTGACCTAGAATTCTCATTCATATCAACTTTTCGGTTGCGTTCCACTTCTGTATTTCTTTCCCTTTAAAAAGGTCAATCATCAACACTCATTTTTGCCAGACGGTTTATTACTTTCCTTATATGCATAACGTATAAGGAAAGTATTGTGACGGGGTCGAAAATTCGAATTAGAGTTTTCGACGGAAGAGTACGTTTCAGGCATCCCTGATCACGAATCAAACATTTTTGAGGTGATATCTGTGTGTGTGTGTATGCGTGTGTGTGTGCACGCGCGTATGTGTGCGTCTTTGGAGACGATATCTCACGAACGAATGGAGAGATTCGAATTAAATTTGGTCCACAAAAATCACAATCCGTGAATACTGGAAGCCTATTGGTTTTAAACGTAATCAAATGTTCAGAACCCACCTAAATCTTCGAGTAAAATTTTGAAAAAATCATCAAAAAATCAAAACCTTTAATAAAGTTACGCAAATAGACATTTCTTACTTAATTTTTCCTTAGAAAACTATTGACATAAACTTTAGAACGCTAGCATGAACTGTTCTCGAGATATTGTACATTTTTCAAATAAATTTATCAAAAAGTCCCTTAAATTAAAAAGAAATATTAACTGTTGAGAAACATGTTCACTTTTCATATGTAATATCATACGATACATTTGGTGACGTCATTCTCGTGGATCTAGATCGTGCTATTCATGAGAAAGATACTTTGAATAATACTTTTGTATTTGAACGCCAATAGTCATTTATCTGCTATAAGAATAACTTATTTCTCCATCCATAACGATTGGCTAGATTTTGGTGACGTATTTGGCGGAATGTCTCCAATTTGGCGACTTTTTGAAATGTTACCAAATTAACGGAAATCTCGCCAAATGGATCAAAATGACGATAAATCAATGAAAATGACGACTAATTGTCGAAAATTTAATATCTTAGAAAGAATATAAGTATCTACTATAAGAAAAACCTATTTTTTTAACTGTAAAAGTAGTATATTCATTGCATTATATAAGGAAAGTCATGTGTTGCCAACATAAGATTTTTTTGCTTGTGAATGCCATTTTTTTTCACATACCCTTATTTGTTCTGACATATTTGCTGAACATAAGCGCTGAGCTGCAATTTTTCTTATTTTCATCTTTCAATTTTCAAAACTTTTTATTTCAAGTTTTGAGTACTGGTCATGAAGGTATAAAGGCTTACTGGTCATGAAGGTACGAAATCTTACTGGTCATGAAGGTATGAAGTCTTACTTGTCATGAAGGTATGAAGGCTTACTGTTCATGGATGCGAAAGAAAGAATCTGAAATATAATGCTTCATTAGTAAACAGCATAAAATATATCAATAGATTTCAGAGCGAATAAAAATAATTCTTTAGGATGAATCAGACATGTACCAGTAGCAACGGTAGCAAGTGGGACTCTGTCAAAATATATTTTATCACGTGACCCAGGAAAGTAATTGACCTTAACAATCATTCGTCAGTCTTAGTTTTCCCTAATACTTACTTTGTTTCCAAAAAGAACCATCTAGTTCTGTACATAATTTCAACATAGTTATGCGTCTATTGAATATTTGAATATACTGTACATGCTTCTTTTTGAATATACCGTACATACATATTTATTGAAAAACCCCTTCTTATTAAATATATCTTTCTTGTTGAATATACTGTACATATTACTGTACATAAGTATACTGTAAAACCTTGTTAATCCCAACTAGGTTTGGAAAACAGATGTCCGGATTAATGACAGTTCTAATAACTGAAATAACTTAAAAATATTTTACAAGGAACATAAAACTTAATATATATGGTAATAAAATAAATTTCTGTCATAAAGTACAATATTAAAGTTAAATAAATCAATATATAATTTATTTTCAAAATACAACGGTCTGTTCTGTAGATCTACTCTTTTAAGGACGATCAATAGTTCAGCCCATTATCATGTTTCTATGAATCTGATTCCAACACACTTAAATTACTTAACGCAAACATTGATATAACCGACAATACTTTATTGAAGAATGCAAGCACATGTCTGTTAGGTGACTACAATAGTTTCATAATTATTTTAAGACCCATTCTTCAGTCCAAAAGAACAATATATGTTCATAACATTTATCAACCGCTAAGAAAGAACAGCAACAAGACAGACAAAGATAAATTCAAACTAGAACATGCAAAACGAAAATTCACTAGCAGGTGGTATAAGCCATTGAAAAAACAACCATAAACGTATCAACACGGGTCTATAAAGCCCTTTCTGCCACCCACGAAGACTGGGGAAACTGGTTCTTAAATTTTAAGAATGAAATCTTGAACACTGGTAAGGTATATAAAATAAAACAAAGAGAAAAATCTGATGTGGACAGCACATGACTTTCCCTGCAGACTCAAATTCATATTTTCTTTATTTATTTAATAATTCATTAGATTGAGTTTAATTGAACCAAATAAAACTAAATTTGCATTTTTAATCCAATTTTTGTTTTTATTTGTTAATTGGACATTTTTCCGAAATTGGGGTAACAAAAATGCAAGAAATAAGAAGTATCTTAAGAACGGTTAGTCCTAAAGTATAATAGTTAGTAATACGTGTTATATTATTTTCCTGTTCAAAACATACGTATAAAACAAGAATTTAATTGATACATTTGAGAATACACTACTTAAGATTTTTTTTTAGATTTTGGCAATTTTGGCAGGTCATTTCGTAAGAAAAGGCAAGTTCTTCTTTCCCGAATCGTACCAAATTCTAATCAGCACCAGAATATCAAACAAGTAACTTATCAACCAAAGTTCGTGAAATTTGGTCAGTTAGTATTTGAGCTAGAGCGGATAAATGAAATTTTTGAGGGCCATTCGAAAAAAAAGGCGGGTTCTGCTTTTACGAAACATACCAGAAACTAATCAGCACCAGGGACTCATCTAAGTGACTTACCTACCAAATTTTATGAAATTCGGTCCATTAGTTTTTGAGTTAGAGCGGATACATACTTTGCACAGACAGACACACAGACGTCACTCTAAAAATAGTTTTTTCGTATTCTAGAGGTCTCGAAACTTGTAGATCCATCGAAAACTGGAGTTGCGATTTTCGACATGATTCCAATACTTTCCCTATACATTACCATGTATTGCAGGGAAAGTAACAAATATGATCATTTAAATTATTGGTAAAAAAAATCAACGCTTTTAGAGTCACCTATCCTTATGAACGAAAAAAGATAAAATATTACTGAGGAATGGAACAGTATTTATGGAGAAAATAACAAATTGTAGGTAACACGTTTCGAAAGTTAATTTCATCTATCACGTCAATATAATACTGACAATGTTTGAGACTAAGTCAATAAAGAACGTAACACAAACAGAAGAAAAACCAGGTTTCAGAAGCTATATGAGCTAACTTCATCAACTAAATGAAAGTATGAATTGCTTTTTCTACTCAAAAATATTATTGAATGAGATAGAAATTAAGAAGTATATAAACAAATTGAAATTAAAATAACCATTTTCGGCTGCTATTTGAGCTAACTTTTAGAGTCAAAGATATGTGTAAAAAATAGTCCACTGACATCAAAGATGTACGGAACAACACATTTATCAATAAAAAGATAATATGAGTTCGAAAAAATAAAATCTCCTAGTTAAAATATAAATTTCACAAATTATGAGGATAAAGCTTTGAAAATAAGAAGTTTTTAGCTTCACTGCATTTGCTCAGAATAAATGATCTACACATATTTCCCCAACGATAGAGAAGCGAACTAATATGCAGCAAAGCGCATTAGGCGAGCATTATAGTACTGGACTAAAAACATCTCTAATCGGAAACTAATATCTGAGAATGGATATTTGCAGAATTAAAAAAAAAAATGTTTTATTTTTGTGGCCCATGATGTGTCAATCTACAGTTCTGTCTTAATGTGCCTTAATCTTTTGTCTTATTCTAAAATTATTTATTTTTTGCAAATTTTAGAAAAATCAGTATCGCTGATCCAAATGATCACAATTATAGAATGATACTTGTAATGCCAGAAATGTAAAGTAATAAATATTTGGAAGGATTAAAAAATAATGGAACCAGGAATGCGGGCGGATTATCCCCACGCTAAGCAGATGGGCGATAATATACAGGTGGCCCCATATCTTACATACCACGCCCATGTTTACATACCACGCTAAGCCGTTTGGCGGCAACCGAGACGGCGACGCCATGTCTACGGATTAGCCCTCAGCTCTACTTTTCAGCACGTGGACCGCCGACCGAAAAAGGGATATAAGTGAGAGTTGCTCGAAGTGGGGGTCAGAATTGGTCAAGGCAGGCTGTTGGAGTTAGACTAGTCAAGAAGAAGCGACGGTAGCAGAGTTAAGAGTTGTGTGTGCGTCTCTGATATAGGAATTCGAAGGAGAGCTCATGTTCATCTGGTATTGCAAGTGTAAAGTGTGACAAAGCATCGGTGTTACCCAAGTTATATGAAAGAAGATCAGGTACCGTACAATTAAACTATATGAGGATAACCTCTTTGTCTAAATTTGTGTTTTTAAGGAAAAGCTAATTAATGCATCCCACCACGTGCTCCAACCAAATATCAATTCATCTGGCATTACACCCCCCGAACTACCATTGAGATGTATTCCACTATTGTGATATTTATTTAATTTGTAAAACTAAAGAGTGTAAATTGAGTATGTGATAAATAAATGTTTGTTCCTTTACTATTAACCTTAATTTTTAGTTTGTTAACTTAGTATCCCGTTAAGCACAGAAATAGGTGGGTTTTGCGGCCACCAACGCAATGTACACAGCAGTAAGTTTTAGAACAGATTACATGTATAATTAATATACTAATAAATAATTAATTTAATGTAAAATGCATTTTTGACAATATTAATTTTAATCAACAAAATTAATAAATCGGCACATTTGGTGCCGTGACTTTAGCAGTAACGGGAATAAAATAAGGATTTATGAAATTAATAAAAATAAAAGGAATAATAATAATAAAAAATAAATATTGATAAGGTTGGACAACTGGTGGCGACATAGATGATTGTGAAAATATTGTGCACAATTCTCATTTCTCCTTATGTTATATGTATGATTATGTAAAGTTTTATCAATGAAATGGAAAAAATGGTTCTTCTAAATGAGATCGAAGGTATAATTAGAAAAATGGGATATAGGAATGGGACCAGTTAAAAAAGTGGTGAAAAGTTCAATTATAACAAGGAGTTCAAGTTTGAAAGAAGATTCAAAAATATCAAATAAAAATTATAGTAAATTGGATAGAAATAATAAAAATATGGATATTCCAGTAATGCAGATCCTGCCATTATTTAGTGGGAGTAAGGAGGAAGATATAAATTTCTTTATAAAACAATTTGATGAATTAGCGGAGTTAGCAAGTTGGAAGGAAGAGTATAAAGTGGCTATCATTAAAACCAGATTAAAAGATAAGGCTATGCAGTTTTTAATTCAAAACCCTGAATTACAAAACGAAAAGGAGTTTGATAAAATAAAAATATTACTAATAAATAAATTTTCAAACAGAATAACGATAACGCAAGAACAGGACGCTTTCAATAAAATAAAACAAACGCCTGATATGTCAGTGGACGAGCTTGTGCTAAAAATAAAAAACGCAGCGCGTAAATTTTTGAACCTTAAGGATACAACAGATGGAGAGGTAGAGAAAATAACCAATAAAATAATGTTGGGAAAATTCATTAGCGCATTACGCCCTGATTTGGCAATTGAAGTGAAGAAAAAAGATCCGCAGCGGTTTGAAGATGCCATAAAAGATGCCGAACTGTTTGAAATAATTCTTAATGATAGGACTCCAGAAGAATCACATAACGAACTGAAAGAAATGTTACTTACAACACAGGTTCAAGATTTGACTTTAGAAATTAATAAATTAAAATTGCAAAATATACCAAATCAATCCATGGAACGAGCTGTTTTTTGCATAGGGTGCGGAAAAAATGGACATTATTTCTCAGATTGCTGGTACAATGAGTGTAATACTGCATTTGCAAGGAATCCCAAACGAATGAATTATCAGCAATATGGGTTGGAGCAAACAAATTATATCAGAGGAAACAGAAACGAAAATCTCAGAAATTTTGAACGAGGAGGATATAATAGAAATAATAGGGAATATCAAGGAAATAATAATGATCAAAGAAATTATTACGATCAATTAGAAACCAACGTAGAAAATAGAGAGAGGCAAAGTATAAGAGGAAATTTTAGGGGGCGCAACGGAAGAAATATAAGATCAAACACATATGAGAGAAACAATAATAATAGTAATTTAAACTAAGAGCTGGAATTTGGGACCAAGGAACGAATCGTACAAATTCCAGAGAAATAAATAAATTCGGTTCACAAACATATAGAAATAACAAAAATGGAGATGACTGGCAAAACTATACAAATTTGAAGAGAGGACAATATTATGAAAATAATGATAAAGCAAAATATGATACCAAAAGTATCCTTTCAAGCGAATGTGAAAACGTATCTAGCCCACAATTACCGATGGTAGAAATATATTGCAAAGGAATAAAAATAATAAGTGTAATTGATAGTGGGGCTCAAGTTAGTATTATAGATTTGGAAACATTTCAAAAACTAAAACAGAATAGAAATGTAAAAATAAAATACATAACCAGAAGAGTAATACTTCAGACGTTTACTAAAGAAAATATAGAATTTTTAAATTGCATTCAATTTTCATTTAGAATTGGGGAAAAGGCATGCAAAAATTATTTTTTCGTGACAAAACAGAACTTTCAGGGGCAATATAAAATGCTTTTAGGCTACGACTTTTTATCCTCACATAAAGCAATTTTAAATACAAAAGATAACGAAGTACAATTTGGGAATACTGCGATTAAATTGTATAAAAGTGAAAATACAAACCCAATACAGAATTCAAAACAAAAACCACAAAGCCAGGGAATTCGCGATGAAAATAGATATAATAGTAATTATGAAAATTATAATACTGATGACGACGAATAAGAGGAAATAAATAGTTGTTATAATGAATCCAATAATGAGAATGAAGATAGAATAAGCGATGATAATGATGACGACGAATATGAGGAAATAAATAATTGTTGTAATGAATTCAATAATGAGAATGAAGGTAGAATAAGCGAGGATAATGAAAGCGATAACGATAGAAAAAACTCTAATATGCAAAATTGTAGCACTCGCGATAATGTAAATGATGAAAAATGGTTACCAAGTTCTAATGAAAGTAATAAGAATAAGAATGTTAAAAAGAAAGAGGAAAAGCAGATTTTCGCTAAATTGAAAAGAAAAATAACATTAAAGCCAGGGGAGTCAGAAATAGTCCAATTGATTTTGTCACAGCAATTAAATGAGGGACAGGATGTTTTATTTTCTCCAATAAAAATGGCAAGAACATTAATCACGGATGAAGCGATCCAAAGTATAGAAAATAAAAATAAGATTAGAATGTTGTTATACAATGAAAAAAATTGCCAAATTACACTTAATAAAAATATGAACGTGGGTATAATAACAGAACAAATCGAAATTGTTGATACAAAAAATAAAAGCAGTAAACCCACGTTGGAAATTAATAATATTCAAAATTTAAATAAAACAGATTATCAACAAATTCGGGAATTAAGAAAGAAAGAAATATCTCCAGACGATTTTCAAGTACAGCACTTAAATAAGGAAGATAGAAATAAAGTTATTGCATTAATGATGACCAATACAGAGGTTTTTTCAAAGTCATATGCTACCCTAGGTAAAACATCAGCAATAGTACCGAAAATCGAACTTATGCACAATTATCCTATTCAGAGTCGACCATACCCAATTCCGAGAGCAGTACGAGAAATTGCGCAAAAAGAAATTAGGGAATTATTGGAAAATGACATTATTGAAAGTTCACAAAGCACGTACGCTAGTCCCATTATTCTTGTAAAGAAACCAAGTAAACCAAAGGAAGAACCTAAATATAGACTTGCTATTGATTATAGGGCCATAAACGCGTATTTACCACTTTTGCCAATAAACTTACCAAAGGTGAAGGATATATTACAAAATATCGCTGGTAGTAAAATTTATACAGTTATGGATTTGAAGGCGGCGTTTTTTCAGATCGAACTAAGAAAACAAGATAGAAAGGCCTTAACGTTCACAACTTTTATGGGAAATTTTAATCCTAAAAGAATTCCGTTTGGTCTTAAAAACTCAGGAGCATATTTTCAACTTTTAATGAACAAAGTGTTAGGAGATCTATCAGAGTTAAAAATATACTTTTACTTAGATGACTTAGTCATATGCGCACAAAATAACGACGAAATGTTAGAGAAAATCAAAATTGTTTTCCAAAGATTGAAAGAAAATAATTTAACACTCGACCCGGCGAAGTTACAGATATGCAAATCGCAAATTGAATTTTTAGGATATAAAGTAAATGCAAATGGTATAAGCCCATCAATAAAAAACTGTGCAAAAGTGCAAAATTTCAAACAACCCCAAACGGTTAAACAAGTAAAAAGCTTTCTTGGGACAACAAACTATTTTAGAGGTCTGATAAAAAATTATGCACAAATTGCAGAACCGTTGGTAAATTTGACAAAAAAGAATGTTAGGTTCGAGTGGAATAATGAATGTAGAAAAGCTTTTGAAAAATTAAAAAATGCAATTTTTAAAGAACCAGTTGTAAGACAGCCTGATGAAGTAAACCCGTTTGTCTTAACTACGGATGGCTCAGGTAAGGGAATTAGTAGTATTTTGATGCAAAGGGTAAATGGAGTCGATCATGTTATCGAATTTTATTCAAGACCTGTGAACCCGGCAGAGAAGCGTTATCCTGCAATAAAGCTAGAATTGCTAGCTATACACGCATCCTTACAACACTTCAGAGAATATCTGTTCGGAAGGAGTTTCACCTTGCTGAGTGACGCAAAATCCCTTATGTACCACATAAAATTAGATAAAATGCCAAATATCATATCGAGGTGGCTAATTGACATAAGTCAGTATGATTTTAAATTCTAATATCAAAAAGGTGAAAATAACGCAAGTGATTATTGCTCGAGATATGTATTTGACAATGATAACCAAATCAAATATGTAAATACTTTAATTAAAAATGATGAGATAAATGTGGAGAAAATATTAGAGCAACAAATGGTAGATGAAAAATTAAGTAAAATTAGGGAGGAATTACAAAAAGGAAGAAACCGATATCACAATAACAAGGTATACTATATTGATAGCCAAAATAAACTGTTAATGGTAAAGAAGGAAAATAAAAGACAAACGTATAGGAAAATAAATGAGAATAAGATTGTAATACCGCACTCGCTAAAGGGAAAGATAATAGAGATAGCACATTTCCCTCATTTCGGAGTAAAAAAGACATACCAATTACTTTCAAGAAAATATTTTTGGATAGGGGCTTTCCAAGACGTGGAAAATTTTTGTAAGTCTTGTAGTCAATGCTTATTAGTAAAACACAAAAATATACCACCAGCCAGACTTCAGGCTATGCCAGAAATATTAAAACCAGGAATATATTTACAACTGGATTGCGTAGGAAAACTACCGCGCAGTAATGGAGGAAATAATTTTGTAATTACAATTGTAGACATGTTTTCACGATACTTTGAGGCCTATGCAGTCAGAGACATTACTGCTAAAACAATAGTGAATAAGCTAACAAACTTCGTGACAACTTATGGAGTTCCAATTATTATTCAAAGCGATAATGCTCAAATTTTTAAAAGTAAAGAATACATAGATTTTACAAATGCATTAAATATTGAAAGGCGATACAGTTCGGTTTATTTCCCAAGTTCTTTAGGTCGTTGTGAAAGAATACACAGAGACATGAAACAATGTATAATGTGTTTGTCAAAGACTACGTTTGAATGGGATGAATCTTTAAAATGGTTTAAGTTTTATGTGAATAACACTATTAACAGTAATACAGGATTTGAGCCTTCATTCCTGTTCTATCTTAGAGATTTATCATTGCCATTTGAAAATATTAAACAAACAAACATACCAAGTAAGGAAGAAATAGATATAATGTATAGTGATGTAAATAATTATAAAAATTATGTGGCACAGCATTTAAAAAATGTAGATAAAGTCGTGAAAGACGCATCGGAACAACAAAAGCTGATAAATGACAAACAAATAAAGAAATATAAAATAGTGAGAAAAAACAATATATTTATAGGAGCGACAGTGTACCTAAAAAAGTTCCTAAAACCAAGGGTATTAGAGGATCGATATGATGGACCATTTAGAATTACGAAATTAGTCCGAAATAATAATGTTATAATATGTCTTAAAAGTGATGAAAATAAAACTTATAAAGTGCACATAAATAAACTATACATGGCAGCGGAGCGAAAACAATATTTGAAAGATAGTGACGAAAGCGAATCAAACCACACACACACACAGGACAAAGAAGAAAATCAAAATGAGAAAGTGATTAGAAATAATGATCAAAGTCAAATTAAGGAAGGGAAGGTCACTAAAGAAAAGCAATTAAACTGTGAAAATAATAGAAATGATGATGAGGTTTGTTATAATGCCAGAGGGTATAATTTTCGCCCTCGAATTGTTGTAAATAGTAATTTCATAAAACAAAGAATATGAAAAATATGTAAAAAGTTTGTAATTAATGTCATAAATAGAAAGTGATAATTGAGTGTATATGTATATGTTTTAAATTGTGGATATAAGTATATTTCAAAAAGTATGTTATGTATTTCTGACATTACATATATGGCAAGTTCAAAAAAAAAAAAAGAAAAGTGAAATAACAAAGTAATTTATAAATAATATGGTGGTATGGAATTCAACCATAACCAAGAATCGGAAGTTGATAGTTGCACTACTACAATATGTTACAAAATGAAATGATAACAAGAAAATGTATAATAATAATAAAGTAATGAATGCTGTTATGTAATGATATGTCGTATGTAAATAATTATGTAAAAGGAGAAATGAAAATTATGCATTGCAAATAATATATATCAAAATTTACAATTTAATAATAATGTGAATGTTGGTAATCCTCATGTAATTTATGGTACATTATGTCAATTATGAATAATGGACTAACTTGACAGGGAACTATCAAGAAACTACAAAGAACTATCAAAGCTATGAGTTGTACGAGGCTAAAAAGTGGAACTCAGCCTTTCTCACGATGGATGAACTTATGTGTTTGCGAGGAACCATTGTGAACTTAATTTCTTACCACTGGGGTGAAACTGTGGGAGAGTAACTTTTGGACTTTTTTTTCGCGGGGGGGTGAGAATGTAATGCCAGAAATGTAAAGTAATAAATATTTGGAAGGATTAAAAAATAATGGAACCAGGAATGCGGGCGGATTATCCCCACGCTAAGCAGATGGGCGATAATATACAGGTGGCCCCATATCTTACATACCACGCCCATGTTTACATACCACGCTAAGCCGTTTGGCGGCAACCGAGACGGCGACGCCATGTCTACGGATTAGCCCTCAGCTCTACTTTTCAGCACGTGGACCGCCGACCGAAAAAGGGATATCAGTGAGAGTTGCTCGAAGTGGGGGTCAGAATTGGTCAAGGCAGGCTGTTGGAGTTAGACTAGTCAAGAAGAAGCGACGGTAGCAGAGTTAAGAGTTGTGTGTGCGTCTCTGATATAGGAATTCGAAGGAGAGCTCATGTTCATCTGGTATTGCAAGTGTAAAGTGTGACAAAGCATCGGTGTTACCCAAGTTATATGAAAGAAGATCAGGTACCGTACAATTAAACTATATGAGGATAACCTCTTTGTCTAAATTTGTGTTTTTAAGGAAAAGCTAATTAATGCACCCCACCACGTGCTCCAACCAAATATCAATTCATCTGGCATTACACCCCCCGAACTACCATTGAGATGTATTCCACTATTGTGATATTTATTTAATTTGTAAAACTAAAGAGTGTAAATTGAGTATGTGATAAATAAATGTTTGTTCCTTTACTATTAACCTTAATTTTTAGTTTGTTAACTTAGTATCCCGTTAAGCACAGAAATAGGTGGGTTTTGCGGCCACCAACGCAATGTACACAGCAGTAAGTTTTAGAACAGATTACATGTATAATTAATATACTAATAAATAATTAATTTAATGTAAAATGCATTTTTGACAATATTAATTTTAATCAACAAAATTAATAAATCGGCACAATACTCTTAATTTTAAAGAGCTTGAAAAAATATTTTGACTGAACCCAAGTTTGACAATGCACCGCCGCAGAGGGGGAATTACCTCCTCCCCCCCTGCGAGGAGGCTAATGATGTTACGAACACACACAGAAATGTGTTATTGCTGCTTTTTACTACAATGCCATGAGCTGTTAGGTTTGGTGATAATTTAGGCATACATACCACTTTTATGCATAATTATTTCAAATCTTGTCTTATGTTGACATGTTAAGAAAATATGAAATTTCGAAATTTTCGCTTGAGTTTCTTTTCAAGAAATGCTATCTAATTTTCGATTTTTAGTTAGCAAAGTCAAATATAAAGTTTCGTGAACATACATTAATATGTATGGCAGTTATAGTGTACACAAGAAATCGACACCAGACAGACAGACACTCCGAAAATGTCAAAACGTGTTCAGGATGTCCTAAATCATGCATTGACATCAAAATCTGGAAATCGCAAATGTTTCTGAAGACGCTATTTTCTTTATACAATATTCTACAATATGAGAAAGTGGAAATTACTAAACTTCTTGATTTATTTTATATATTATTAAATGTTGTAGGAAACTATTACATCACTTATAAAAATTCACTTAGTTCCATCGGAGCATATAAAGATAAAAATATTATCGATGCGTAATTTTCTTTCTTTACTTCATAATCCACTTCTTTATTTTATGGTACCTTTTATTCTGAAGTTTTAGCAAGTCTTAAACAAAATCTTCACTTCTAATAGGTTTTAGTCACCAATAAGTATTCCTGCATACTCGGTAAGTAAACTTGATAAGTGTTGATAAGCAAATTTAACAATTATTGATTGGAAAGAGATTATATGAACCATATGCCTTAGGAGATAAGAATAATACAGAGTAATTTATCTTGTAATTATAAAAAAATAAAAATTCATCTCACTTAATTAAATTTCAAGGGTTAAAATAGTGAAGTAAACTGATAAGGTTTTCATACGCGAAGATTCCAGTTAGCGTAAAATATTATATTTCTATGGAGGCGAAGTTTTATTTCATATGAGATTAACATTATTTTAATATATATATATATATATATATATATATATATATATATATATATAAGGGTAAAAACTTGCTTGGCTCTAGTGTAATATTATATGGTCTACGTCATGCAGAAGTATGGGGATTTGCACCATTTACGTATACTTACATGCATATTTCATACACATATAGTTCACGTCGATTGATATGGTTGCATCTCGACATACTTTCAATATAAATAATCGATGAATGTTTCTTACATCTCATGCTTTCTGGGTGTTTCTGTATCTTCATATATGTCTTCTTTAATGTCTGGTTTTCATCTTTTACCTTGATACTTCTGTATTCCTTGTCCGCAATGTACCGGCTCTCCGGGAGTGATGTCGCGACATAAAGCTTGCTTTAACCGGGGTGAGGGGGTCACAACCCTCCCCCGGCCATTTTTTGGTACATTACATTCATCTCACATTTTCCATTTGGAATTATATATATATATATATATATATAATTAATAATATATATATATATATATATATATATATATATATATATATATATTGTAAATAACAAAGTACAAATGTACCCGATTGTAAACTAATAGAAATTGCCAAGTCATATAGGCGCAATGCTGCTCTATTAATGTCTTGTATATAAGAAAATCAAAAATGATCGAGAGGTGATATAAGTGCCAACAGGGAAATAACAAATGGCCAAGGGGGATTGTGACCCTTTGTTCCCGTTTATAGCCAGCTATTACTCCTGAGGAAACACTCACGGAACCGTTACGTGCCTGTGGCCATATTTCCTTGGAACGTCAAAGCAAAAGACGTTAACAGACGCAAACAGACTATAATGCTTTGCACTGTAAGGAAATTAATGCATTTGATAGTGATATTGGCAACACCTATTTTATATAATATAATGGCAACGCATCGAATGGCTCGGCACTTTATATTTGAATTGATGAATGATCTGTCATTCGGGTTAACTTCTTATTTCAACCTGTCTCAATCCCCCCCACCCCCCCAAAAAAAAAAAAAAAATTCTCCACTCACTCCATGCATTCACTTCTAGCATACGTCTTTTGCTTTGACGTTCCAAGGAAATATGGCCACAGGCACGTAACGGTTCCGTGAGTGTTTCCTCAGGAGTAATAGCTGGCTATAAACGGGAACACAGGGTCACAATCCCCCTTGGCCATTTGTTATTTCCCTGTTGGCACTTATATCACCTCTCGATCATTTTTGATTTTCCTATATATATATATATATATATATATATATAATTTTAATTAATTTTTTTAATTTAAAATTCAAAACAAATATTGCATTCACTGCTAAAAATTTAGGGAGCAAAATTAAACTGCATATTTTAGATGGAAGGGAAACAAAGAAAAATTTTATGGTTTTTTAATAGACACTATAACAACCTAAAAAAGAACAGCTTTATTAATTCTAAAAATAAAAAGGTTGTTAAAGTATCTTGCATAATAAAGGAAGACATCTGTGAATGCTTGAGTCTGTGTATCTGTGCAATCTGTACGGGAAATCTAAGCATCGTACGGCCAGGAAATGTGGTATACAGTATATCAGGACCCGAATACGTGCACCTTGGCATTATATTTTTTTTAATTTCGAATTCGGTTTTTAGTTATTTTATGTTTTAGCCCGATTTTTTTTTCGTGCGCTATTCACACAAATTGACTCTTTAGCGATTGAAAATATTATTACAAAGGTTCTATCTTAACAACATCGGAAAGACCAAAATATTCACTTTTAAACCAACTTTGAAAGGAATCGTTTCATGCATATATTGCGATAAAAAGTAATTGACATGTAATCCAACGTTTATAATTTAACTGCAGCTCCTAAATATATCACAGACTACTCCAGAAATAAAAGTAATTTTCTCAAGCCATCCGTGGATAAATTTTTAACCGAGCTAACTGTTAACAGTTTCGATGAAGTGATCTAGTGTAACACCATTTTCTCCAGCTGTGTGTTACAAGCTAAAGTCTCACTGGATCTACCCATTATCAAATAGAGGGAAGGGGTAGTTTTTGTGGATTGGATTATTGTATCGATTGTCACAGATTGAATGCAAAGGATTGTATATTTTTATTTTATATGAATATTTTTTTGTTTTCTCTAGATTAATATATTCAATGACATGTTTTTTATTTTTTAAGTTGATAAATTTAATTTATCTCTTCTGGGTATTCGGTAATTATTAATTTATTTGTTTTGCGGAGAACGCAAAACACATTTCTTTTCTTTTAGCGTACGCAGGAATTTGGCACCAGTTAATAAGGATTTGAAGAAAATTCAGTAATGTAGGTAATATTTAAGTAACATGTGTTTATTTACTATCCGGCTAACGCTAATTAATTCGTTCTAGTGGCTCATATTTGTTGAAAAAAAATATCAAACTGTTTCCAAGGAACTAAAGGGCATTCCTCATCTGAATGAATGAAATTAATAAATTCCGTTTCATTAATGTCAGTTCGACAAAAAATATCAACCTGTTTCCAAGGAACTAAAGGGTATTCCTCATCTGAATATGAATGGCATTAATAAACTTAACTTTATTAATACCCAGGTCGTCCCTGTCAATGGAGATTAATCTGAATGAGTGACACTCGTATCCTACATCCTAATGAACAATTTATGTTAAAATTTATTCAAAATTAAAGATAGAGTGAAATTTTTATAAATCTAGTAAAATGTTGGTGTCCATTATTACTGTTCACAAAATGTTCAAGGCCCCCAACTTTATTATCCAGAAATATATATTTAAAACTTTTAATTTAAATTTTCTACATCAAATAAAAATGTATACAACTTGTTTTGAAATGTGATGGTGTCGTTTAATGGATATTAACATAGCCATATTCGTAACTTTGAAGCATTATTAACAAGCTATTTTTTTATTATATTTGTAATGGTAGAGAGTTTTGTTTTTGCGAGTTGTTATTTGTTTCTAACTTTTAGTGACTAACATAAGTTTTGAGTGTAGATTGGATTATTGAAGACCAGCATATATCTTAAGACAGAAATACACATGTAGAAACATGGACAAAAATCAATAATTATTGTAAATACTATAAATATGAATACATATTTAAGCATTCTATAATTATGAACACTGGTAGTAAAAGAGTTAACTGACTTTGTTTAATACATTTTCGCTTAACGCATAGGATTTATGGGTCAAATAGTACATTAAGATATTATTTTCCATCCATTGCTCGTTTCGGTTTTTCCATGTTTGAAATTAATTATCAACTGATATAGTCCAGTCCATAGTCCAGTAAGTTATTACGTTACTGATTAATTTGGAACACTGAAACCACTTGACACAACCACTGGTATAAGTTATAATACTACCTTAAAGAAAACGGGCATATGTCAGTTAGGTGACTACAATTATTTCGTGAGTGTTTTAAGCCCCCTTACTCGGGTGCGACAGTCCAGTGGTTAGCGCGCGGGAATTGCACTCGAACTGCCAGGATTCGATTATACCCCGTTCGCACTGAAAGTTAAGTCGACTTATCTTCGAAATGCAACTCAAATCTGGCAACGTGTGGGACTTAACTTCTTCTAAAGCGACTTAGTTTAAGTTCCTTCCGGACAGCTACTCAGTAGCATTACGCGACTTAACTGTCATGACGTCCAACATGGATGAAAGTGCTAGCGTAAAAAAGATGAAAATTCGAAAGAGAAATTGGGCGGATGAAGAGAATAAAGCATTGATTAAAGTGTGGGTAGAAAAAATAACGATTTGATTCGGCAAAAGCGAAATAAATGTGTATATGAAGCGATAGCACACGAATTGCTATTTTATGGCATCAAAAGGATCACTGACGAGATAAAAAAAAAAAAAAATACGGAATTTGACCCAAACTTTTCAGTAAGTTTTAAATATTATTGATTATTATTTTTAAATTTAGTCACTGTCTATCGTAAATTATCTCATTTAGTTTTGTACTGAAATTAAAACTTGCCCAAAGATGTTTCCAAGCTCTAAGATTAAATCAAAATGTGCATTTGTTTTCTGTATCGTATTATGCAATGAAGATCTCGATAAAAGAGATTAAAACATATTAGTCAACGTACAAACTTGACTGCCTAATTTATTATGTATTGTAAAAATATAAAACTAATTAAATACTTAAATAAAAAGCTCAATATATAATGGGTGTAAAGGTATTTGCAAATTTGGTGCTTTTATTATATTTTATACCCCCCCCCCCCCCTTAGCAGCACTCCGTTTTCAAATAATTTAGTTTTCAAAAATACATGCAGAATTTTAGGAAAAATTTATGAATACATAACATAAGGATTTGAATGTACTCCTTTTACTGTATCTTTTATTTATACTAATCTTAAAAGGTTTTATTCATATATATTTTTAACTACCAATTTCCTAAAATAGTTATACATATTTACACTGTAAATAAATTATTTTATTGATGGTTAAATGTCATGAAAGTACAATTAAGTTTGAATTATTATCGCGACTTTTAAAAATCAATTATTTTATGAAATAGTATATTTTAGTATATTTTCTATGATTAATATACTGCCTATTTTGCTTTTAGACATGCCGCGAAAAAGAGGACTAACTACCGAAGAGGCGTTGTACCTATTAGGAAATCTCTCTTCCGATAACAGCGACACGCCGATAGAAAGTTCTGATGAAGAAGTTCCTGAAGAGAACAAACCAACAACCTCATTGTCCGGCTCCCAAGCTATTGTTGATGCAATTGAAACAAACAGTGATGCAATCGAAACAGGCAGTAGCTCTGATGAAGAAGAAACCCAAAGGATATGGAGAAAAAGAAATGCTTCTACTACCATCCCGATTTTTTCATTGAATTCGGGATTCGTTAATTGTTTTTTTTGAACCACTATCCACACCTACTGATTTTTTTTTTAAGTATTTCGACCAAGGAATCGTTGACAATATAGTTTTCCAAACTAATCTGTATGCGACTCTAAAGATGGACAGTATTGCTCCAGTCACTGAACAGGAAGGAGTATTATGGGTTTGTAGGATTAGAATTCCTTTTCAGTTACCACAGACTACACCAAATTCGCCACTATTGGTCCACTGATATGGACTTTTCAGTCAGTATTGCCCCTTAAACGATGTCACGTACGAGATTTTTTAAAATATTATCACACATTCATGTGAATGATAATTCTGGAATTCCGAAGTACAACCATGATAAACGTTATAAACTTAGGCCATTTATAATGAGTCTAAATGGAAATTTTCAAAAATTTCGTTTTCCATCGCAAATCCAATCAATTGATGAGAGTATGGTCCTTTTCAAGGGCCGATCCTCTCTGAAGCAGTACAACCCAATCAAGCCAATACAACGAGGCTCTAAACAGTGGCGTAGAGGGGGGATATGTCAGGCTACATTTATGAATTCGACGTAAATCAAGAAAAAGAAAAGAGCATCCTAGAAATCGTTGCGAGAAAGAAATTTGGGCTAGGAGGAAGTGTTGTTCTTAAGCTAACACGAAAGTTGGTCGGAAGCAATAACATTATATTAATGGACAATTATTTTTTATCCCTTGATCTCTATGAATACTTAAAATCAAAAAGTATTTATGCAGTTGGGACAATACGACCAGATCGACGTGGTCTTCTAAGCTGGCTGAAGATAAAAACTGCCACGTGGAAACTTCGATCATCGAATCACTGATTAAGGTATATCCTACTTCAAATGGAAAGATAACGGATCTGTTTGCTCATATTTTGTCTAATTACCATGGAAATGAAACCTGCACCGTTAAAAGAACTCAGAAGGATGGCACGAAAGTGTCAATATCTGCACCAAATATCGTGAAGGACTATAATGAACATATGGGTGGAATTGACAAAGCTGATATGCGGAGTTCCTTATATGACAGCGACAGAAAATCAAAAAAATGGTGGCACCGACTTTGTTTTGCAATGTTGGAAATGACACTCGTAAATTCTTACATTGCATATATTGAAACACGTAAACATACGTCCATTTTGGAATATAAAAGACAGGTGACTCATGGTCAGCTTACTCTTTCAAGAGCAGAACCGAAGCGAAGAGGAAGGCCAAAGTCAACAGTAAAATAAATGGCATATGATTCCCCAAAACCTGTGGTCAATAAAAGAAAGCGGAAAACATTTTCGGTTTCTAGTGACATTTGTCTTCAAAACCGAGGATGTCATTGGCCCACATTTGTTAATAATCGAGGTCTTTGCGAACTTTTTGCCAAGAGCAATGTTATATAAAGTTTATATAAAGTAATAATAGATCCCCTATGCCAACCCCTTACACCATACCGATAGCAATCACCCTCAAATAATAAAATCGCCAAATTAAAGAATATATATATCTGGATACTAAAACCTCATCAAATTACATTAAGTTCATAAAAATCTTAATTAAATAAAATAATGAAGTTGTTACACATCATAAAAATACAAAGTTTACTAACATGGTAGAATAAAATCACATTAAAACAAGTATTTACAAGTCCAATCCTGTTCAAAGATCTTGCAACAGACATGGGATTATCAGTAATGGCAGGGGTAGCGCTTCCGATCTTAGTAGCTAAAGCAACTAGTAGCAAACATGGCAATAGTTGAGAGAGAGCTCTTAAAACACAACCTAGCGACACGAAGTCCTCGAATAGAATGACAAAATTGTTGCTTGAAAGTTACCTACACCATCTATAAAGAAAAAAATAGTCCCTGGAAGATCCTTCCGCCAAGGTTGCGATAAGGTCATTTCTAAACATAGTTATTGGAAAATACATCCGCCAAGGTTACGTCAAGGTTATATCACGGTTACCGTTAAAGTAAGTATAAGATATAATTACACACACTAACCCGATAAAAATAGACAGATCATTCATAATCGTAATCGATTATATCCTTTTAATAATCGTAATCGATACACTGCAGAGATTCTTATACTACTCAAACTCATTAAGTTATATTAAGAACCCCATCACATCCTAAAAGCGCTAGAACATTGAATTTAACACCCCTCTGAATATCACGCAGCTTTTCAAGATCGTCCCCTTTCGCCCCCTCCCTATCCCGGTAATCACCATCACTGATTCCACCAATTACCAACTCATACATACACGCTAAACATACCCCGGTCACACATAAAATTGCCATAATCCTTAGGGTTGGTCGTGTGGTCTGGGTCTACAACGCTAAACATGCCCCTTAACATCTAGAATCCGTAAAAACATGCATCCCCATTCCAACTCACGTCCAAATACCCATAATTTTACACGAAAACATACTTTACAGGGATTCCTAAAATGGGCATAAAAATCATCAAATTCACCCAGAAACTAGTTAATACCCCCCCAAATAACTCAGAATTATCCTCTAGATATGCTATATATCCATTTATAGCCATAATAGAGTGAGGAGCTTAATAGACAGGAATGGGGTGTTCGCTAGAAGAGGCGGTATATGCGGAATGGCCGCCATCTAAAAATAGTTTCTGGAAAGAAAAAATAAACATTTTTCTATCATTTCCAAATATGATCTGTGTGTGAAACTATGCGAGCGTGTGTGTGCATAAATCTGTGAGTGAAGTGCTTGTATCCGTGAGTCTATGGGGACGATATCTCTCAAATGAATGCAGCGATTCCAACGAAATTTGGTAGATATTACAATGAATGCTCAGAACACCCCTAATTTTTCGAATGTTATTTTTTAAATATTATCAAAAAATCAAAACCTTCAATAAAGTTATTTAAATAATCATTTCCTATATAATTTTTCATTATAAAACGAATAACACCAAATTATAACGCTAGTATGAACCGTTCGCGAGATATTGCACAGTTTTTGAATAAATTTATCAAAACATTACATAAAATTATAGAAAAATTACTAACTATTGTAAAATATGTTCACTTTTCATATGTAATATTATGAGATAAATTTATTATTATTATTATTATTATTTTTTTTTTTATTTTTATTTTTTTTTACGCCAATAGTTATAACGAAAATAACACATCTGTCTTCCTCCATATTGCTTAATGAGATTATAGCTATGAATATGGCGAAATATCGCCAATTTGGCGATTATTTTTCAAATGTTGTCAAATTGACGAAAATGTCACCAAATTGAAAAATTGCCGCTAAATTAATGAAATTGACGACTTAGTGATGAAAATTCAATATCATGGAAAGAACATAGGAATCCACTATAAAAATAACCCATTCCTCCGTCCGTCCGTAACGCTAGGCGAAATTTTTGGTGGGATGTTGCCAATTTGGCAACATCTTTAAATGTTGCTAAAGAAATAAAAATGTCGCCAAATTGATACAGATGCCACTAAATTGATGAAAATTACGCCACATTTGAAGTAATGTATTGCAAATTTTGAATTCCGTCGTATGACGGGCATACCTTCTAGTTCTAGAATTCAGTATATAAGATATGCTCTTCTCTCCATTTGTCTCCTTCTCCGATCCAGACATATCGACCAACGAGAAAGGTGTAAGGTACCTGTTTGAACGGCCGGGAAGTGCCACCCAATTTAGACCGGAACCCAGTGGGGCAGGCATCCACAGTGACCGTACCCTCCTTCGTCCTTCCCCTACCATCAACCTCTGGGAAGGAGTTACGGACCCACATGTTTAACGTGATCGGACATCGCGTGAACGCTGCGGCAGTTTTGGCAGTGTCGGGAATCGAACTCGAGTCGACTGAGTACAATTCTTGTGCGCTAATCACTGGGCTCTCTTCGTTTGTCTGTAACATTTGGCGAACTTGGATAATAATCTAGTGGAATATCGCCAGTCAATGGTAATAATTGTTAAACTTGAGTGAAATAATAGGTAATTGGGTACTTCGTTATAGTAATACATGTTGTCATCCGGAAAGTCACTAAATGTACAATTCAATGTTTAAAAAAAAAAGTGTTCCGTGGGCCATATGCATCATTTTTTCATTGTAAAAGAAGTCATATACTGTCCACATCAGATTTTTTTAATTCCCATGCAATACATGGTAATATATAGGAAAAGTATTGGAATTATATTGAAAATCGCAACTCGAGTTTTGGACGAATCTACAAATTTTAAGACCTCTAGAACCCAATAAAACTATTTTTATCGTGACGTCTGTATGTGTGTCTATGTGTGCAATGTTTGTATCCACTCTAACTGAAAAACTAATTCTCGAATTTCATAAAGTTGGGTGCGTCACTTGTAGGTGACCCTGGTGCTGGTAAGATTTTGGTACAATTCGGTACAAAGAAACCTGCTTTTTTTTTGGCGAAATGGACCGCAAAAATTATGTGTATCCACTTTAGCTAAAAAACTGATTGACTAAATTAAACAAAATTGGTAGATAAATCGTTTGTGGGATACTGTGCTAGTTAAATTTTACTACGATTTGAAAAAAAAAAAGAATCTGCCTTTTTTTGCGAAGTGGCCCGCAAATCCGAAATATCAAATCTAAAATAAAATACTACATACGCTAAAATGTATCAATTAAATTCCTGATTTATGCGCCATTTTTGAAGATAAAATGAGTTAGATCCACCTCATTACTCTAAGCTGAACCATTGTCAAGATATTTAAATTTTTAATTTTGGAGAAATTAATACGATTTTCACTGTAATTAAAAAACTATTTCATAAAATTTCTTAAAACTTGGTAGTTAAGTCCTCTGATGGTTTACCTGACGCTGATTAGCTCTGCATATGATTAGGAAAATTATAAAACTCTTTTTTGCGAAATGGCCGTAAAGATAGTGAAAATCTGAAATAAATTACTAAAATTGCTGAAATATATTAAGTACTTGTTCTTCGGGTAAATTTTAACAATTACACAAATAAGCCTGGCCCCATGACTGTAGAATGAACGTTCTCTAGATATTGTAGTTTATTGGAATTTTGAGGAACTGAAGAATTTAAAGGGAATTAAATTGCCAAATGAGAAGAAGCTGCAATAAAAAGGAAATTTGGATATAATATTAGCAAATAATCTATATTATTTTCTACAATTAATCTAAATTTAATGCATTATAATATAAGAAATTACAAAATGAATTCAAACCTGCAGGGAAAGTCATGTGAAGCTTGCTCATATCAGATTTTTTCTTTCCCTGCAGTACATGGTAATGTATAGGGAAAGTATTGGAATCATACCGAAAGCCACAACTCGAGTTTTCGACGGATCTACACGTTTTGAGACCTCTAGAATACGAAAAACTATTTTTAGCGTAAAGTCTGTATGTCTGTCTGTGCAATGAATGTATCCACTCTAACTCAAAAACTAATGTACCGAATTTCATAAAATGTGGTAGGTAAGTCCCTAGTAGGTGACCCTGCTGCTAATTAGATTTTGGTATAATTTGGGATAAAAGAACCTGCTTTTATTTGGAGTGGGGGGGGGGATGGCCAGCAAAAATTGCATGTATCCAATCTAATTAAAAGACTGAATGACCAAATTTTACAAAAATTGGTAGATAAGTTAGTTGAAGGTTACCCTGGTGATGATTAGATTTTGGTACGCTTCGGAAAAAAATAACCTGCCTATTTTGTGAAATGGTCTGCAAAAATCGTCTAAATCTAAAATAAAAAACTACATATGCTCAAATATATCAATTAAATGCTTGTTTTATACGTATTTTTTATGTAATGTTCAACAATGAAAATAATAAGATCAACCCCATTACATTAGGACTAGCCGTTCTCGAGATATTTTAGTTTTTTCGCATTTTCGCTACACTACCTTTGACAATATGTCCAGTTACCAAATGAGAACGAAAATTGAATTAAAAGTACAGATTCAGTGCAATCGAAAATAATTATTTGTGTTATTCTGTGCAATTTAACTCAATTTAATGAATTATTGAAGAAAGAAAGAGTATGTGAATATGAAACTGCAGGGAAAGTCATGTGCTGCCCACGCCAGATTTTTTAACTTGCTACGCCCATATTATGGGCTGCTTTCTTGATTTTAAATTAAATATTGGAAATATTTGCGATTAAACGAAATGAATTTTTTATCCTCAATTTTTTATAAAAATATTTATGGTGAATAAGTAAAACTATAAATTTTCAACGTAAACTCAAAATTCGTCTGTGAATCACAGAATGTACAGTTCATTATATTTTTTCTTCAGTACTGCTTAAATTTCCAATTTTGATAATATGAATGTGTTAAAAAATAGACTTTGATAATATTTTTCAACTTGACTAGATGATTACTCGAAAACTATAAGAAACCATAAGTTTTGAAAAAAAAATAAGAACCTATAAGCTTTGTAAAAGAAAACTGTAAGAAACTATAAGCTTTGTAAAAAAAATAATTGATCAAACACAGTTTTACAATAATAATTTTTGTATAACAATTTTACAATTAGACAACAGCTTCTTTGAAAACTGCGTTTTTGGTCTTCTTATTAGACGCAGAAATAATTTTTCATTTATGGCCCTTGAGCAGACAACATACAGTTGCCCATGGGAACAACAGCAGGTGCTCAGGTCTGTGCTCACATCAAGGAAAGTCTGCCCTTACTATGCACTTTCTATAGTCTATGCACTGGTCTGTGCACTGAATGTCTGCCCTTACTTGCATTACCAGCTCTTACTTATAAACCTTCCATAAGTTTAGTGATAGAGGCACAAACGATGATCGAATCACTTTATTGGATTTTGAGTTGCATTTATTGTAGACAGGATCAAAATCCGATTAGCTCACATTAATTGTGAGACTAAAATAAAGATTGGGTCCCGTTTGTTTAGAGACTCATGTTACCATTAACAGGTCATGTACAAATTGGGAAAACAATCAAAAGCATAAAAAAGCAAATGCACTAAATTTTATATTAGAGTACCCATCAAAATTTTGTGAAACTCTGTACAGCCGTTTTCCCATGATGATAATATATAGATAGGTTGATTCTTATAAAGTATAAAATATATTTTTCTGTTAGTGATTAAATATAAAATCACATTTTCGTATTTAGGAAACTCGCATCTATTTTGCTCATATTGATATTGTTACGAACGCGAATTCTTAATATTCCCCCACTGACGTTTTTCTTTCGTCTCTTTCAAACACCAGGCAGAGAAAACACCCGTACAAGCAATGACGTGAGCATGATGTGACAGTAGAGTTGCCAGAATGTGAAGCTATGAGAAGGGTTGTCAGATCTGGCGATTTATCGCCAAGCTGGCGACTACCCAAAGGTTCCAGAAAGACCCCGAAATAACGAGTATTCTAAGAAACATGAAATACTTCCAGAAGTTTGTACAGAGGAACTATAAAAGGGGTCATCTCTCCGTTGGAGAGTAGTAGTTGGCATATTACGAGCTACATTAAACTGTGAATCTTGTAAAGGTTTTGAAAATAGTAGCGGCTGTTTTGATAAATGACTTTCGTCAATGTTTTGTGAATAAAATCGGTTATTTTGTGAAATTAGTGAAGCATATAAGTTATGTTTGATTGTGCATTGTTCCCGTTTACGATGTGCGAGTGAATATTAGTTATCTAGAAATTTGAACTAATTCTTGTATCCTGAGCGTACACCCACGATTCCCGGGGATACATCGTAACAATATTAAAGACCTCGTTTAAAAATCTCGCAAATTTTTAACTCAGTGTAGAAAAATTTATAGTTTCCGTTTTCATTACTTTCTCAAGATCTCGTAACAAGGGTACTTGCTACGCAGACTTCTTTTCGACATCCTCAGTTTCCTATCTGAAAAAGCAGCTTTGAAGACGATAAAACCTCAGCTGCAAAGGCAGAAACTCTCGCTTCAGTACGGAAATCTGGTGAAATACTAAATTCAATGATTTGCCATAAAATCTTCGGGGAGAGTTTTTATTTATTTTTTATTTTAGAACTGATATTTTCCCTTTGCGACATAAAGTAAATTATGAAACGTCTGTTCCCGTCTGTGTTGGGTTTATAAATAATAAACAATAAATTTGTGTGACTTCAAGATCGTGACTTCAAAAATGGGTGAAGCAGATTCAGTGGCAGGATTCCACTTCCTCCTCGACAACGAACATTATCTAAACACATACTGGCACATGGATTGCCAAATATTATTTAAAAATAGCCAAACGAGGCTGAAAAATTCGACAAATAATAATAATAATGATAACCCATTCAGCCGATAACTGATGTGAAGCAGCAGGTGCAGCAGCGGCGATCCTGCGTCAACTGTTACACCTCACAAGCCGCCAATGGTGGTGTGTATACTTTATGTTTTGTCGGAACGATTAAGAATTTTTATACTTTTTAACACACCTATTTCGAATAATCATACGAATTTTCGTAAACATCAGAAGTGGCATCTCAA
>OX578148.1:27801783-27979662 GCA_951213105.1 Amaurobius ferox
CGGCGACATCATGTCATACGGTAAAATTGTCCTTATCAAAAATTACCTGTATAGGACTTACCTATGATGCCGCCACTAAGGGTGGAGCATGTAAGCTCCCGGTTCTCAAGCTCGGACTACGAACACACAAAACATAAAGAAATACACATGCTTAATTGCTCAATTTATTTTAATATTTTACTTAATAGATATCTATTGTATCTGGAGTAGCTATGCTATAATTAAATCAATTATTAAAAGACACATAATACTAACAATATTACATTAATATATATATATATATTTACACACATAATAACTTTGACTTAAATTTCTTAAAAACAGTTTCCTTTAAACAATCGATAAAGAATAGTTTTTATAGTTCAATCTTACGAACTCGTTCATATGGTCTACTCATACGAACTGGTAGTCAATTAATTTAATAATTGTTAAAGGTGTGCCTTCCGTGCTAATAGTGACAATTGAAAGTTGGTTACCTTTTCTCTTTGTGTTACGTGCATATTCGTGCTATTTCAATGATGTAGGAAAACCGTTACACATCTAACTGCACTCGCTACCATCTTGTTGCTCACATTCTATAGACACTTTTCACAAACCCAAGAAAACATGATGCTGACTCGTTCGAAAGTTTTAAGTCGACTAAAAAACCTCAGGTGCGTCTAGGACGCTGTCGAAATTGCATCCGTGGAAAGTTCTAGAACATTCTCTCAAACCTTTTTCTTTTCACATTGTAGTGTCGTTGTTGATTCGTTGAAGTGACGAAGGGGATGCGCTGCTTATTTATGTTTGTATTGCCATTGGCTCCCTCTGCAGCATTTAAATAGCTCATTAGCTAGGTTGGCATCCGCAATTGGAATTGCAAAATGGCTAGGTTGGCATTTGTAATTGGGTGGAAACATGTAATACAAATATTGTGTTACAGTAAGCAAAATAATCTTAAAATAATACAATTTAGAACATATCTTAAATAAATCTAAATCAATTCAAAATAACTTGCAAATGTGAGATGATGCATTTTCACTATTGTTCTCTTCAAAATGACAATCTATCGGAAATAGCTCCATCTTATAGAAACAAATCCTTGAGATCCCTAGAGGATATTATTTAGGAGACAGTAAGATTTTGAGACAAAGATCCTGATTTGAAATTCCTATATCTGCTTATGTTTTATTCGTGTAGCAGTCTCCCAGAATAGACGCAATGACAAATTGTTGAATGATAGTCTGTAGTTTGCATACCAATCAAAATTGAATACTGCAATTCGAACAAAATGAATTTTAAATATATAATCGATAAATATGAATTTCAAATCGAGTAATATATCTTAGAAGTTGAAAATATTTTATAAGTATGAATACCTTTTCATTTTTTATTTATCGCGACAATATTTGTAATTTCAATCGTGTTCAAAGTTTTGCCTGGCGTCTCATTTTCGACTCTATGTGTGTTAAATCTTTGTATTATGATTTTCTGGAAATTTAACTCTTTGCTTCTGATGATGAAACGTTTAATTGGTTCGCCTGATTTATTTATGTACGTATTTTGTAAATTTAAATTAATGTTGGCTTGAACTATTTATATGCATATTTGTAATTAACGATAATTTTTTATTATCGGTTTATCCAACTATCCATATACAAATTTTGTATTCGCGATTTTAAGCTGTACATAAAAGTTCACGTCTGTCATTTTTATAATATTGCCATGGATGATGGACATTATAACATCTGAAAGTACTCTGGTACTCGTGTAAATTTTTGTGTACGTCACTAATAGTGTTTTTAAATAAATACATTTTACAAAATTTGTAGTCTTTGCTAAATTTTTTTTTTGAAATTCTGTAGACTTGCCTTCCATACCTATATATATATATATATATTAAACTAACTTTAAATATATAAAAATTATAAAGAATTTAGTTTCTAATAATTATCTTCAATGGCGATATTAAAAATTTATTTTATATGGGTATTATGAGGGGCATGACAGGATTTAGTTGGGATTCTTTGACAGGTATTAAAAGATTAAGATCGTTTCAACACCTAATACCCTCTTGGAATCAAACTTTCTTTTATATTTCTTCATATTTTCTTAATCTCATCAAAGTTACCAGAGATCATTTGTTAAATATAGTTATCCAATAATGTTATCCTGGAAATATCTTGTTTAATTCATATTTCACCTTTTAATTAGATATATTTAGAATTGTTTTCTTCATTTTGTAATTGGTTTGTTCCTCTTTCCTGTGATGACGGGTTGTTCCTTATTTTAATACGAAACTGAGAGTTTCCATTTTTAGATGAATGTATCTCTCCCCATAATAGTTTATTTCATGTTAATTTGGTTAATTTAAGACATCAGCTTCCTAAACTTTTGACCTTCAATTTTATTTCCATCCTATAAGAACAGTATCTCAAATTTTACTTGTTTCCCCTTATTTAGTTTCCCTTTCATGTTCGTTTCATAGATGATGTATTTGCCCTGCTTCATCAGTCTCGTCTTAATTTTAAAATTATTATTTCTTTAATAAAATTACATTACCGCGTCAGAATAATTATCTGCATCGCCCAAATTTAATGTTTGGTGCATTAAATACTTATGTTTACCGTGCTATTAAATCAGTGGTTCTCAAACGGGAAGCCGCGGCACCTGAGGGTGTCGCGAGATTTTAAGGAAGGAAAAAAAAATTTATTTTTGAAAAATTTAGAAAAATTAAGTAAAAACAAGAATATTATGTTTGGAATGAAGAATATTTTTTGCTTATGGTACGTATGCCAGACGATATAAATTCGGTGCGCCCTCATAACGTCGCCCACAGTCTCTGGCGCCCGTTGTGAGAGAATGGGGACTATTTTTACAGGATGTGGGGGCTCTTCTGCGTATTTGCGAGTTTTATTTCGTACACTCTGGCAACTCCCTAAACTCCACCACGTGGCTGGAAATAAGTGGACGTAAATCTTAAATTGGAGAATAGGGGACATTATTTTTGTGCTGACAACGTGGTTTTCAATTTTACTGCTTCCGTGTTTTTCATTATGGATAAGTTTTTGGTGAAAGACGTAAAATTGAGGAAAGTCAAGAAGAAGTTGAAGTGGGGGTTAATACTGAAGTTTCTTCCGATTCCTCAAGTTTAATTGGTGATAAAAGAAACGAAACTCATCCTAAGGAAAATAAATATTTGGACAGTTATTTGTCGTATGGTTTTACGTGGAATACTGACCAGGACAATCCTAGGCCCGTTTGTGTAGTTTGTGGGGAAACTTTCAACAACCAAGTCATGGTCCCTAGTATGCTTAAGCGGCATCTGCCTACAAAACATCCAGGTGAGTCCTACAAAAACTCTTGCTATTTTTCACGTGTACTGGAAGGCCAGAATAAACCTGCTTCTAGAACGGTTAAAAGGGTCACCATATCTGATGCTAGTATTGAGGCTTCATTTAAAATTGCTGAGTTGATAGAAACAAAAACTGAAACCTTACACTCTCGTAGAGGAAATAATTGGTCTAGCTTATACCATCATTGTTGAAACTGTAGGTCAGGTTTCGGAAGTTCCTCTCTCGAACAGCACAGTAAGCCGTAAGGTATCTGAAATGTCAATAAATGTAAACGAGCAAGTTGTGGGGGAAATGAGAGCCAATGGCAAATATGCTTTACAAGTAGACGAAAGCACAGATATTAGCTCCAAATCACAACTCCCTGGGTCAGGCAGATTCATTAATGACAATGACATTATAGAAAAATTTTTTTGTAAAGAGCTCCAAACGACCCCCACTGGTCAAGCAATTTTTAATTCAGTGTCTTCTTACCTCACAAAACATGGCCTCCTGTGGGAGAATTGTGTCGGAATTTGTACCGATGGCTCACCATCCATGGTAAGAAAATTTAAGGGGTTTACAAATAGAGTCCTCACGAAAAATCCCTCTGTGATAAAACTCACTGTTTTTTGCATAGATAAGATTTAGTTTAAAAACTTTCGTCAACGAATTTTTCGAGGTTTTAATCAGGCTGTCAAAATGGTAAATTACATAAAAACACGACCATTAAAAACAAGAATTTTTGAAAAAAATATGCCACAAATAGGACGCTGCTCTGTTTCATTAGTTTTACACACAGAAATCAGGTGGTTGTCTAAAGGCAATGTCTTAAGCCGTCTTCTAGAACTTAAGGAAGAACTTAATTTTTTTTTTATGGAAAAGAAAAACATAACCCGTTTAATGAACTTTCGCACAATAATGTGTGGTGTTTGAGACTTGCGTACTTGACTGATATATTCAACAAACTTAATGAATTAAATTTGTATGTTCAAGGTCGGAAAGATACACTAATTTCATCAACAAACAAAATAAAAGATTTTAAGAGAAAACTGGCCTCGTGGAAATCACCGATCCAAAAAGGGGATCTATCTAACTTTCCCTCTCCTCTTGGTCTGATGAATGAAGATGATTTCAGTAGTCTAAGAAATATAGAACATCTCATTCTTGACCACATCTCGTAATTAGACAATGCGATTGATCTATACTTTCCATCCCTATCAATGGAAAAGTTGGACTGGATTGTGGCACCTCTGAATTCACAGATATAACGTGGAAGAACTGACCATTACTGCTTCCGAAAGGGATGAATTCATCGATGTTTGCACGGATTCTACTTTAAAAATTAAATTTGAAAAAAGTAACGAGAAATCAGTGGCTATCTTTTGGCTTGAATTATCGCAAGAATATCCCAACATAACTAAAAAAAGCCATAGAGCTACTTTTACCGTTCTCCACGTCATATCTGTGTGAACAAGGATTTTCCGCCATGACAATAATCAAGTCAAAATCAAATCATAGACTTCTAAGTTTTGGGGATGATATTCGTGTTGCGTTGTTAAACCTGAGACCAGATATAAAATTATTATGTTTAAAACACCTGCCTCAAATTTCGCACTACATTTTTAATGCTACTGATACCTTTATTTGGAGTCATTTCTATATCTTTGATTTTTTTCAAGCTTAAAACAATTAATTTAAAAATTTGGCAGAGAAATTATTCCTATATAAATACAGTATTGTAACTAAAATTTGCAAAACTTAATGTTAACCTTTTTTTTATTTTAATCATTTATTTCCATTTTTCCCATTTAATTTTGAGATTTTTTTTTATGTATTATAAAACACATAGTTATGAAACAAAATTACGTGATTTCTATGAGTTATTAGATTTTTAAAATTTCTGTGCATATTATATTCAATGATACTCGAATTTTACTCATACTATACTCTACCTTTGGCGTATTATAGTTTGAGCTTGATTATTTAAAATAAGTCGAAATAGATATGAATTCTATCGTATTTTCGATCGTGCTTCTAACAAAAAAAATTTGAAGCCACAGTAATACAAGGAAGATCCCGTTAAAGAACATAGTCATTTTTTCAAAGTAATTTTATTCTAAAATTATTTATAAAATTGCAAAAATTATCAAAATGTTTGGTATAAATATGGGTTTTTCTCCTATCAATAAAATTTTTTTTTTCATTTCATAATCCTATTAGGAAGCTTAAAAATCGAGTACTTTATCAAATTACTTGTCAATGCAGACATTCATATATTATACAAAATTAATGTGCCTTAAATTACTCTCTGAAATAACATACAAAAATAAGAAATTAATAAAGTTTTCATCAGTAATAACTTTTGGATCGTGAATATCGTACATCTGCTGTGCTGGTATATCACTCCTAATAGAGTCTCGTCTAAAAGTGAAAGCTAAAAAAACCGTTAGATTTGGGCCCCTCAGTTGGTAAATAAATAAATATATTTGAAATATAGATTAGAAGAAAAATTAAATAAATGGTTAAAGTTTGAGATAAAAATTAGGAATGTTTTAGAAATATAAATTGCAATTAAAACATTCCAACACCCATTTTTAAAAGTTATGCATAAAAGTTATGCAGTTCTAGCATAAATGCTGTTAATTTATGTTAGAACTTTACTCAGAAATTATAGATAGATCAAATAAATAAATGCTCAAACTATTTTATTTAAAAGCTTGATGATTTGACAGTTTACAAAATAATTTCATAGTACGGCCTGCGACACAAATAGACAGCTACATCTGTTGCAAAATTATAAGACCACGAGACTTTTTGTTATTTAGGTATAAATGAAACATTTTTTTATTCAAAATCAAAACTACTCCATGTCAGAACAATTTTTAAATAAAATTTAGCAACTTATGTGTACGAAATTCATTTAGAAAAAAATATAACAGCAATATAAGAAAAAGTGGCACAAATGCCTGTTACAAAATTATAAGACCACATGTGGAAAAATAAAGTTTTAGCAAATTTAGTAAGTTGTTGCTCCACCATTTTTCTGAATAACTTGAAACACACAATTTGGCATCGATTTAATTAAATTTTTAAAGACAGATTCCGGAATTTTGTCCCATTTCTCCATAATGGTGGTTTCCAATTCATATGCCGAATGATATTGTTTGTTGTTTTCGTATACTTGGTGAGACAAATAACCGCACAGGTTTTCTATGAAGTTTAGGTCAGGGCTAAGACTCGGCCAAGATATAACACCAATCTTTTTTCTTTTGAGCCATGCTTTTGTTGATTTAGATGCATGACTGGGAGCATTATTTTGTTGGATCGGCCCTCCTAAAAGTGGCCCGAAGGATATCAGACTTCCGTATAACATTTGTTGATAACTGTCTGAGTTTATTTTGCCATAAACTCTTTGCAGATCGCGTTTACCTGCATATGAGAAAGCGCCCCACACCATTACGGAACCGTTTCCCATCTGCCTACTAATGTACTCACGAGATTCTTGCCTTAAGTCATGTCATTGCTTATGTCATTATAGTAGTTATTGCCGTACGGACCATCTAAGTTAAATTTTTTCTCGGCCGAAAATATTATATTTTTCCATATAGAGTTCCAGGATATAACATTCTTTGCCCACTTCAGATGTGTTTCTTTATGATGTTTAAGAATCGCGGTTTGCTTCTTAGTTTCTGAAGTTTAACATCAACATTTGACTTCCGGCCGTACCGTGCTGAAAACACCGGTTCTCGTTAGATCACCGAAGTCAAGCAGCATCGGGCGCGGTTAGTACTTGGTGGATGACCACCTCGGAACACCGCGTGCTGTTGGCCATCTCGGGTGCGGTATCCCCGTGGTTTGCGCGCTAGATTTGCACGCTACCACAAATTCCGCCGTGTTCATGCGGAGTACGATCACGTTAAACATGTGGGTCCGTAAGTCCTTCCGAGAGGTTGGTGGTAGGGGAAGGAGGGTACGGTCCCTGTGGATGCCTCCCCTACTGGATTCCGGTCTAAATTGGGTGGCACTTCCCGGCCGTCCATACAGTTACCTTACACCTTTCTGGTAGGTCGGACGGTCTGGGTCTCATCAACAACACAGTTACATGAGACACTTGTTTACTTGTCTGATGTGCTATTTTATAAGTGGATTGGTAGTTTTTCTTTGCAAGCTGGAAAATTTATCTATTATCACGAGCTGATAACCGTTTTTTGCGGCCAGATCTTTTCTGCTATCCATACAATTCGTTTTTACTCAAAAAATTGTGAATAACCGTTTTAGAACGATTAAGAATCTTGCTTATTTCATGTTCCGACTTTCCTTTTCCATTGTAGAACCAAACTTTCCGCACTTCTACTTCAGACCAATCACTTCCATTAGGCATTTTAATAATCCAACGAATCAAACAGTTCAATTCTGAATTTCTGCCTTTTTCCCTTCTTTCCAGATAGTTTAGGTTACAGTTAAACTCCGAAGTTAAACAAAAATCGTCTGCATTATTAGAAAATCTAAAGTGGTCTTATATTTATGTAACACCGTGATTTCGAAAAATTGTTTGGCACGAAAATAATATTCGATCTGTTTTTTTTTCTAAGCTAAATCAACACTGCAAAATTATTTCATCTCATACACCTTCTTTGAAATTCACATTCAATGTTGTCTTTGTTGAGAAAGGGTGGAATTTTGTGTGGTCTTATAATTTTGAAACATTTGATTTGGTCTTATAATTTTGTAGCTCTCCATAACTATAGACACGTAATAATTAACGGACACGTAATAATGAAAGGTTGCAAAATAACGAAATAATGGTTAATTGCTTTATTATCTGGGGCGAATTTTTGGCCGCGAATTAGCTGGGGCGAAATTTTAAGTGACCCTATACTGGATTTTCATGTTGCGAACCACGTTTCCTCTACAAGACAATATGTTCTGGATACTGGATAAGATTGCCCGAATTTATGTGTTCATCTACGGCTTCTAAATAAACAGGCTAACACAACTTCAGTCTTTACTTCAGCCTGTTCAATCAGTTGTTGTGTATCTGTGCTATTTCATTTTGACAACCTGACAACCACATGTTACATGGCTAATGTTTGACACGTAATTTGGCTGTAAAATGGGTGCTTCTGTTGCCAAAACTTTATACCAATCATTCAAGAAAGAAGTCTAGAATAATAAAATTTCCTAGAAATAAGGAAGAGTAAGTATTCCATTTCGCCAAGCACAGCCATAGTTTTCACTTTGAGTAGATGGCGGCTGTTGCGTCAGACCATATGTTTGGGATTCTTTTAGTTATATCCAATATTCATACCAATTGTGACTACAACCTTATTCGGTGCAGCTTTCTTGATGCTCATTTACCGATGGACAAAACATCCTGTTTAATTGAATCATTTATTATATTAAAGGTACTTCTAAAATATTATCGACACATATAAACTGTTCCAAAAATATCCTAATTTTAATTTTTCATAATTTCAGATTTTCTGTGGGGATAAAATAACTAATCTCTGACCAAATTGCTGAAAAAAAACTCTGAATAAAATGAAAGGAAATTTGGACTTGAAATGTCAGAAATTGTGGCGATATGAAATCACACCGAATTTTTATTTCAATTTCCGTAATTTTCCTTGGTCATTTTAGCTCCAGCAAAAATAGTGATGTGAAATGAAATCATCGACTTTAAAAATCACCCTCGTCATTCATGTTAAATGGTAATAGTACTCACTATTTCAGTGCCCCCCACCCCTCACCCCCAATAAATTACGGAATACGGAAAAGGGAGGTGGCAAAGTGGGCGTGTCTATAAACACAGCTGATACATGCCAAGTCTATTCACAATTGAAACTTGAAGATGTATTTTCATGTTAATTTTTTTATACTTGAAGATGTATTTTCATGTTAATTTTTTTATACTTGAAGATGTATTTTCATGTTAATTTTTTTATACTTGAAGATGTATTTCATGTTAATTTTTTTATACTTGAAGATGTATTTTCATGTTAATTTTTTTATACTTGAAGATGTATTTTCATGTTAATTTTTTTATAATTGAACATATTTGTCATAATTTTCAAAAGGTTTACTTTTTTATAGTTGGCAGGGTCACCGTTCTCTCGGCTGGTCTTTTAAGTAAAAGTCAAGCAAAAGTCCGCATTGCATTTAGTAAAGTGTATATACAGGGTGATTTAAAAGTTCGGAGCAAAAGTAAAACGCTATATAAAAATATCTATGAGTCGGAGAGACATGCGGTTTGCAGATTAATATTCGTAATGCAGTACATGCGTAATGCAGATCAGTGTCCTAAACCCCAAAAAATCACGGAATACCGAAATAGGGGTATGCAAAGTGGGCGTGTCTATAAACATAGCTGATACACCCCCAGGCTATTCACAATTGAATCTTGAAGATATATTTCCATCCTAATTTTTTTTTTTAAATTGAACATATTTGTTAGAATTTTCAAAAGGTTTAATATTTTTATAGGTGGCAGGGCCACCGTTCACTCGCCTGGTCTTTTAAGTAAAACTCAAGTACAATGCTGTCATACAAATTTAATCATTAGTAGGGGGGATATACATAAAATTCTTTACAAATTTATCAATAATATTACAGAATAATGTTATCAATAATATTACAAAATATTACGGCAAATTCTCAAAAAGTGGATCTATTGTGTTTTTCAAGTATATATATATATATATATGATCAAAATAAAATATTTCATTTTATAAGCGCGCCTCAGCAGAAAATAACCGTGGGATGCATTGGAGGAATTTAATAGGTACCAATGTCTATGTTAACTCTACAAAACAGACAAACCACGTTAATGATGATAATATTTTACGGTACACATATCTTCATGTTACTATGTTAACGACAGTTCAATGTTACTGAACTTTACTGAACTTTAATAAGAACATTCCTGATCTAGTGCTGCTGTTTCCTTCACTATGAGCAGGATTCTAAAGTTTGATTTCAGTTAAGTTTATATTTTGTATTTAATTTGGTGATAGTGAATTTTGGCACATATTTTTTTTCGATTTAAGCTCGTTTAATATGCATATATGTATCTATGATATACAAGCATGCATGAATGAATATAAGTTTGTTTTATACAGGGTGATTAAAAAAAGATGGGCCAAACTTTAGAGGTGGTAGTACACACGAAACCAAGCATTTTTCGTCGAAGTTTACGGGGTCGGAAATGAAGCGTAAAGGCGTTACAGGGCGTTTATTCGTTGGGAAGCGGTCGCTCTGCAAACATAAATGCGTCATTCTGGTTGTTATTTTCTGGCTGAAGAAAAAATCCACGTTTGCAAATTTCATCTGGGGAAAAAGAGGAACTTTTATGCAAATTTTTGTAACACCGAATGTATGGCCTTAACAGTTTGCAACAGTTATTCGCAGTTCCATCTTTTGAGACGACGGAGGAATTTACAAATATGAAAAAAGCCGATGTGTGAGTCTATGGATCTATGGATCTTCCACAACCGATCTATGGATCTTCTTCTTGTGGGGATATCTCAAGATTATCGTCTATGACACTTTCTTTGAATCTGAAAAGGAACTCCTAGACAGAATTTCGACCGCTGCTGCCGAAGTGCGCGACATTTCTGGTCTGTTCGAGAGAGGTCGTCAGTCCCTCCCTTGTCGCTGTGAGACGTGTATTCAGACTGGCGATCACTCTTTTGAGTCATTACTATAATTATTGCTTGTTAAATGTCATTTTATAACTTCATTCTTGTGTTTTCGCCTCATCTCATCGGTTGCACCTTTTATGCTTTATTTTGACATGGTAAACTATGACGAAAAATGTTCAGTTTGTTGTATACTACCACCTCGTAAAGTTTGGCACATCATTCTTTTTTAATCAGCCTATGTAAGTTTGCTTTATTATATATAAATATGCATATATAATATTATATTCTTTTTCAGAAGCTTGACTTTTGAACGATTGTTCGCAGATTCACGGTTTCAATTTAAGAAATGATTTAACTGAAGTACACTTTCATCACATACAAATTTTTATCCTGTGACACTGTAGTACAAACGTACAATATTTAACTTCATGTACGACATTTTAGAAAAACTTTTCAATTACAAAATTATTTTCCATAGTCGAATTAGTCAAATAAAAAAGTTCCATTGCCAAACGATTAAAATTTCCCGATATTCAATTAATTAAAATTTGTGATGGTTAATTGCAAAAACTTTGAAACATCGTTAATAAAACTTTGTAAGTTTAAACTTTGAAAACTGGTTATTAATCTTTGAATGATCGCTACACATGTAAGATTTCAAATAAAAATTTTAGCGAACGAAATTAACTTTTTGTTCGTCATCTCAAATCCATGTTTGCATCGTTCTTTTTGATCGGGTTAAAGTGATATACGTCCTATAACGTTTCCGATTATTAGAAAATCGAGAGACCTTCATTTACTTTTCGTTCGATATATGGTAATATAGTATAGAGAGAGTATTGGAATCGTAACGAAAATCGCAACTCGAGTTTTCGACAGATTTACATGCTTTGGGACCTCTAGAACCCGGATAACTATTTTTAACATAATGTGTGTTTGTGTGTGTAACTGTGAGTCTGTGTGTGTGTGTGTCTGCGAAGTGAATGTATCGACTCTAATTCGAAATCTAATTATGCAAATTTCCTAAAAATTTATAGGTAAGTCAATTGTGTGTGACCCTGGTGCTGATGAGGTTCTGGTATGATTTCTGGATAAAAGAACCCTGCAATTTTGCGAAATGGCCCGCAAAATTCGCATGCATGTACTGTAGCTAAAAAAAATTCACAAAATTCTGTAGATAAGTCAAATGTTGGTTACCCCCATTCTGATTAGATTTGGGTACTATTCCTAAAAATGAGACCATGATTTTTTGTGAAACAGCCCGAAAAATCTCCAAAATCTAAATTAAAAGACTGCGTATGCTCAAATGTAGCAATTAAATGCTTGCTTAATGCGTAATTTTTAACGATGAAAAGATTAAGACCAATCCTATCACCCTACGGCTAACCGTTCTCGAGATATATTAGTTTTTTCGAAATTTTGCAATGCCATCTTTGAAAACGCGTCCAATTACTAAATGAAAATAAAAAATCGAATTGAGGTGCAAATTCAGTGTCATATCGAATAATTCTACGTGTTATTTTGTGCAATTGAACTCTGTTTAAGGAATTATTTAAGGAATATAGTGAAAAAGAAAGAGTCTGTAGGGAAAGTCATGTGCTGCAAACATCAAATTTTTCAAAGACGTTTAAATGATTAGGGTACAATTTTCTGGTGGGGACTTCCTTTATAGAGGGTCCATATAAAAGTTTAAATTTGATAATTTTTACTGAAACGTGTTATTTAAAAAAATTTTACTTTTCTTATATGCATAGTATAATGTATAAGAAAATTATTACAGTACATATGTATTATACTAATTTACAAAGTACAGATGTATAACGGGTAATACTGAAAAAGAGGTAAATGCTGATAATTGTATTTATTAAAGGAGAATTGCATCAACTATTTAAAAATGCTGTATAATATGCATTGTTTAATGTTTACTTTTATTAGCGTTTCAGCAAAATTTAAAACTTCATAGATATTATTACTTTCCTTATATGCATATATTGTATAAGGAAAATATTGTGACGGGATCGAAAATTCGAATTTGAGTTTTCGATGGAAGAACACGTGTCAAGTATCATTAAACACGATTCATACGTTTTTGAGATGATGTCTGTGTGTGTGTGTCAGTGAGTCTGTGGGGACGATATCTCACGAAAAAATGGTGCAATTCGAACGAAATTTAGTTCAAAAATTACGATTCGTTAATACTGGAATCCTATTGTTTTTAAACGCAGTCAAATGTTTAGAACCTCACTACACGTTGTAGTGAAATATTGAAAAAATCATCAAAAAATAAAGAACTTCCATAAAGTTGCGCAAAAAGTCTTCCTTATGTAATTTTTCATTAAAAAACGATTGACTTTAATTTAGAATGCTAGCATATACCGTTCTCGAGATATTACAAATTTTTTAAATACATTTATCAAAAATATTACATAAAAGAAAAAATATATTAGGTATTGTGAAATATGTACACTTTTCATATGTAATATCATGCCATTATTTTGGTGACATATACTCGTCGATTTAGCTCGTTCCATTCATGGAAAAATATATTTGGGTAATACTTTTGCAGTTGGAAGCCAATAGTAATTTATCTGCTATAAGAACAACTTCTTTCTCCGTCCATAACGTTTGGCGAGATTTTGGCGATGAATTTGGCAGAATGTCGTCAACTTGACGAGTTTCTTAAATGTTGTTAAATTGACAAAAATGTGGGCAAATTGATTAAAATGATTCCAAATGAGAAATAATGTTTCTCAAATTCTGATTTCCGTCATATGGCAGACATACATTCTGGTATATAAGAAATGCTCTTCTCTCCCTTCGTCTGTATTACTTGTGAAAAATCTAGCAAAGTATCGGCAAGTTGGCGATATTTCGCCTCAGATTGGCGAAAATTTTGCGAAAATTGCAAAATAGACGTTAAGTAATGAAAATGAGGCCTAGTTGATGAATTAATTATCAAAATATTTTAATATATAAACAATATCACTTATTGAGGATGCTATCAATATTGATAATTCAAAATTTAGAGTTGTGCGATAAATAAGCTAATTGGGTACTTTGCAACTGTATTACATACTGGTATCCTGAAAATCGCCCAATATAATATTCAACGATAAAAAAATAGTACCATGGATCCTATACATTATGTTTTCTTTACTGTAAAAGGAGTATATTTATTGCATTATATAAGGAAAGTCATGTGTTGCCCACATCAAATTTTTAAAATTTGAACATGGGATAAGACTAATTGTTAAAAAATATTTTTAGTCACATCGTTTTTATGAAACACTCAAAAGTTCACCAAATTTCAAAAATACGGTAGATAAGTCAAGAGTGGATAAACCTGATTTTAATTAGATTCAGGAAAATAAGAAACTGATTATTTGCGAAAAACATCGTCAAAATCTAAATTAAAAAACTACGTACGTATGCTCAAATTTAGCAATTAAAGACGTGTTTAATACGTCATTTATTTACGATGAAAAGGTAAAGATCAATCCTATCACTTTAAGACTAACCGTTCTGGATGTATATTATTTTCTTCGCAATTTTGCGATGCCGTTTCAGAAAATACACACAGTTACTAAATGAAAATGGAGAATCGATTTTACTAACAAATATAGTGTCATTTCAAATAATTATGCTTGCTGTTTTGTGCAATTAAACTCAGTTTAATGAATTATTTAAGGAATATAGAGAAAATAATTTTGAGGCTGTAGAGAAAGTCATGTGCTACCCATATCAGATTTTTAAAAGGGTTTTAGTGATAAGGGAACAATTTACTGGTGGATTTCCTTTGTAGAGGTTCCGTATAAAAGGTAAAATTATATAATTTTTACTATAACGTGTTATTTAAAGCATTTTTTAAATTTGAACATGGGATATGACTAATAATAAAAATATTTTAATAATTTTAACTAAATTAATAACTCTTATTTAGTTATGCAGTTTTTATGAAACACTCAGTACATAGAAGTAAAGCATTCAGCACGAAATCATCGTTTCGAAGAGATAATTAAGACTCCGCAAGCAAAAAACGTTCTTTGAATTGTCTTCGTTTTTAGGAAAATCCCTTTGTAGGCTGAAGAAAAAAGTGAAACTTTTTCTTTTACTTACAAAGAAGAAAGTGAAACTTCTCTTTAAATACAATCGATTTACTGGTGCATAATTTGATTTCTCCACAGGAAGACGCCAAAAAACGTATCATGCATTGAATGGTGATATTTTTATTTGGCGAGGAAGAATTTGGACGAATCTTCAGCATATTTTAAAGTGATTTCATGCTTTAACAATTATTTAATTTAAAAAGTTTTGTGATATAACATTAGAAAAGTTTCCTAGTATGTTTTATATCTGAACTTTCAATAGTTTAAAAAGCAGGTGTAATAGTTAAGTATTGTTTTTAATGTGAAACATCATTAGGGGTGTAATACAGAATAAATAATTCTTTGAAGAAATTTGGAGGGGATGAAACGAAATTATATAACGGAGGTGTATCCCACTATACAGTTATGAATACTACTTCTGAAGATGGGTTGGTCTTTGTGCTTTACTATTTTTATTTAGTTATTGGTTTTCACTCCTGAATAAGGGATGGGTTTTGTCTTCATGGTCTAAGGCAACTAATTATAATATTTATTTCCCCTGGTACTGATGTCTCCGGTGCTTCTAGATAATTTAAGCTGTTGAGGTTGATTGTGTATACACGTGCTGAAAGAACAAGAGTTCATGCCGCATGGTAATACAAATTTTCTTAATGTGTCCTATCTTCATTTTTGATGCCTGTAGTCAGAGTTAGAGTATTTATAGCAATGTACTATTGCTCTGTCGGAAGCAGGCATGTGTTTGAGTTAGTTAGAGTTAAATACTCAGATCTGAGGATTAATTTAATTATGACTAATCATCGAATTTGGGATGGTGCTGTTTGTTCACTTCTCTTATCGGCATTATGGCCGGGAATTTGCTTCTATGGTGATGTTAATATTACTGGAATTCTTTATTATCACATATTTTTAATATTTATATATATATATATAATTGGAGATTTTTATATTAACTTGTAATATATACATATACCCGAGATTTACGATTAATAGAAAAATGCTGTATAAAAAAAAGAGAAATGAGAATTTTTTATTTTATATATATATATATATATATATATATATATATATATATATATATATATCCTCCTGATTTTAATTAGGGTTGGTTTTACATGGACTTAGTTGTTTTTACTTATATACAAGCAATTATTTTATTACTTTTATTATTATATCTATGTTATATTGTCATACTCATAAAATTACTTATACTATTATGAATTACACATATTTTTTAATTTAGTGACTGGCAAATATATTTATACTTATTATTATATAATTTGATAGATATTGCCCGGTATTTTCAATTTATGTTGGGAATTGTTACTCAAAATTGGGAATTGTTACTCAAAATATATTTTCTCATGAATGGAACGAGCTAGATCCACGAGAATGATGTCACCAAATTTATCGCATGATATTACATATGAAAAGAGAGCATGTTTCTCAACAGTAAATATATTTTTTTTAATTTATGGGATTTTTTTATAAATTTATTTTAAATATGTGCAATATCTCGGGAACGGTTCATGCTAGCGTTCTAAAGTTTATGTCAATCGTTTTTTAAGGAAACATTACATAAGAAAGTTCTATGTACGTAACTTTAATAAACGTTTTGATTTTTGATGATTTTTTCAAAATTTCACTCGGAAATTTAGGGGGTTCTGAACATTCGATTGCGTTTAAAAACAATAGGCTTCAGTATTCGCGGATTGTGATATTTGTACCAACTTTCATTCGAATCGCTCCATTCGTTCCTAAGATATCGCCTCCACAGACTCACTGACACACACACACACACACACACACACACACACACACACACACACACACACACATACACAGGCATCACCTCAAAAATGTTTGATTCGTGATCAGGGATGCTTGAAACGTGCTCTCCCGTCGAAAACTCGAATTCGAAATTTCGACCTCCTCACTATACTTTCCTTATACATTATGCATATAAGGAAAGTAATAATACATAATGAAAATATTAACAGAGCAGTTTCTTTTTATTTTGAGTCCGCAAATCTTCCAGGATCAAGAATTCGAAAAAATGAGATTATATTCTCAGTGATACGGCATAACTTGATGTATACGGCATAACAGAATTTCATTTTATAAGAGATCCTCTGCAGAGAATAACCGTTGGCTGCACTGAAAGAATTTAATAGGTACCAATGTCTGTGTTAACTGTACAAATCAGACAAACCACGCGATTGATGATAATATTGTATGGTACACGTATTTTCATGTTACCATAATTAATGAAAATTCAATATTGCCGCACTTTAATAAAAGCATCCACGATCTAATGTTGCTGTTTGCTTCACTGTCAGCAGGATTCTCAAATTTGATTTTAGTTAAGTTTATATTTTATGTTTAACTTGGCGATAGTGAATTTTGGCATATATTTCTTTCCGATTTAAGCTCTTTTAATATGCATGTATCTAAGCATACAAGCATGTATGAATGAATGTAACGTTGCTTTATACAGGATGATTAAAAAAGATGGGCCAAACTTTACGAGGTGGTAGGACACACCAAACCAAGCATTTTTCGTCGTAGTTTACGGGGTCGGAAATGAAACGTAAAGGCGTTACAGGGTGTTCACCCGTTGAGAAGCAGCCGATCCGCAAACTTAAATGCGTCATTCTGGTTGTTATTTCCTGGCTGAAAGAGAAATCCACGCTTGCACATTTCTTCTGGGGAAGACAAGAAACCTTTATGCAAATTTTCGTAACACTGAATATGTGGCCTTATCAGTTTGCAACAGTTATTCGCAGGTCCAACTTTTAAGACGACGGAGGAATTTACAAATATGGTAAAAGCCGATATGAATTTCATCTATGGATCTTCTTGTGCGGATATCTCAAGATTCTAGTCTATGACCATTTTTTGAATCTGAAATGGAACTCGTTGCCAGAATTTCCGCCGCTGCTGCCGAAGTTTGCGACATGCCTTGTATGTTCGAGATAGTTCTGCAATCCCTCCAGCGTCACTGTGAGACGTGTATTCAGATTGGCGGTCGCTCTTTTGACTCATTACTGTAATTATTGTTTATTAAATGTCATTTTATAACTTCTACACCAATCTTGTGTTTTTCCCCTCACCTCATCGTGTGCACCTTTTACGCTTCATTTCGACACGGTAAACAATGACGAGAAATGCTTGGTTTGTTGTGTATTACCACCTCGTAAAGTTTGGTCCATCTTTTTTTTAATCACCCTATGTAAGTTTTCTTTATTATATATAAATATGCATATATAATACTATATTATTTTTGAAAAGCTTGCCAAACTTTTGAACGACTATTCTTAGATTCATGTTTCAAATTAAAGAAATCATTTAACTTTCATCGTATACACATTTTAATATTATGACACTGTAGTAAAAACGTGCAATATTTAACTTCATATACGACATTTTAGAAAAATTTTCAATTACAAAAGTATTTTTTATAGTCCAATTAGTAAAATAAAAATGTTCCATTGTCAAACGATTAAAATTTCCTGAGATACTCTTAATTAAAGTTTGCGATGATTAATAGCAAAAAAATCGTTATAAAACTTTGAAAATTTAAACTTTGAAAACTGCTTTGTAAAACTGTGAAAGATAGTTACACATGTAAGTTTTCTAATACAAATTTTAGTGAATGAAATTCAATTTTTGTTTGACATCCCATATTAATGTTTTCATCGTTCTTTTCGATTGGGTCAAACTGATTTACGTCCTATAACTTTTCTGCTTATTAGAGAATCTAGAGAACTTCATTTACTTTCCGTTCAATAAATGGTCATTTAGTATAGCGCAACTCAAGTTTTCGACGGATTTACACGTTTTGAGACCTTTAGAACATGGAATAACATTTTATAGCATAACGTCTGCGTGCGCGCGCGCGCGTGTGTGTGTGTGTGTGCTTGTGCAATGAATGTATCCACACTAACTGGAATACAAATTGATCAAATTTCATAAAACTTTATAGATAAGTCACGTCAGTGTGACCCTGGTGCTGATTAGATTTTAGTACGATTCGAAATAAAGGAACCTATATTTTTGCGAAATGGCCAACAAAAATCGCATGCATCCACTCTAGCAAAAAAACTTATTACCGAATTTTGCAAAATTCGGTAGATAAGTCTGTGGGTTATTCTCATTCTAATTAGATTTGGGTAGGATTCGGAAAAAAAGAACCTGGTTTTTTTACGAAATAGCCCGAAAACATTGTCAAAATCTAAATTAAAAGGCTACGTATGCTCAAATTTAGCAATTATAAATACTTGTTTAATACGTATTTTTTTACGATGAAAAGGTAAACACCAATCCTATCACTTTAAGACAAAGTGTTCTCGATATATATTAATTTTTTCGCAATTTTGCGATGCCGTCTTTTGAAATACGTCCAAAAATATATAAATGGAAATGCGTCAAAATTTTTATATAATGTATAAGGAATATAATGTATAAGGAATATGTACATTATACAAGGAATTTATATAATGTATAATGGATGCATTGTGACGGTGTCGAATATTCGAATTCGAGTTTTCGGCTGGTGAAAACGTTTTATGCATCCCTGAACACGAATTGAACTTGATGTCAATGTGTTGGTGTGTGTCAGTGAGTCTATGGGTACGATATCTCACGAACGAATGGAGCTATTTAACGAAATTTGGTACACAAATTACGATTCGTGAATACTAGAAGCTTATTATTTTTAAACGCAATCGAATGTTTAGAATCCCACAAAATTTTCGAGTGAAATTTTGAAAAAATCATCAAACTATCAAAACATTTCATAAAGTTAGACAAATAGTCATTTGTTATGTAATGTGTCATTATAAAACGATTGACATGAATTTTAGAACGCTACCATAAACCGTTCTCGAGATATTGCAATTTTTTAACAAAATTTATCAAAAATATTACATAAAAGAAAAAAATATTAACTATTTTGAAAAATGTTCATTTTTCATATGTAATATCATGCGATTAATTTGGTGACATCATTTGGAAAATCGCCCAATGCACAATTCAACGGTAAAAAGACAGTACCGTGGATCTTATACATTATTTTTTTTTACTCTAAAAGGAGTAAATTTATTGCATTATATAAGAAAAGTCATGTGTTGCCCACATCATATTTTAAAATTTGAACATGGGATACAACTAATTGTTCAAGGTATATTTTTAGTCATGTCTTTTTATGAAACATTCAGAGCATGAAAGTAAAGTATTCATCACAAAATCATCATTGTTTCGAAAAGGTATTTAAGACTCCACAAGTACAAAACGTTATTTGAATTGTCTTCGTTTTTAGGAAAATTCCTTTGTAGGCTAAATAAAAAAAGTGAAACATTTTCTTTTACGTAAAAATAAGAAAGTGAAACTCCTCTTTAAACACAATCGATTTACTGCTGCAAAATTTGATTACTCCACAGGAAGACGCCTAAAATCGTATCATGCATTGAATGGCGATATTTTTATATGGTGAGGAAGAATTTGGACAAATCTTCAGCATATTTTAAAGTGATTTCATGCTTCAACAACTATTCAAATTAAAAAAGTTTTGCGATATAACATTAGAAAAGTTTTCTTGTATGTTTTGTTTCTGAACTTTCAATAGTTTAAAAGCAGGTGTAATAGTTAAGTATTGTTTTTGATGTGAAACGTCATTAGGGGTGGAATACAGAGTAAAAAATCTTATGTGAGCAGCATATGACTTTCCCTGCAGACTCAAATTCATTTTTTCTTTATTTCTTCAATAATTCATTAAATTGAGTTTTTAATTGCACAGAATAACACTAAATGTGCATTTTTAATTAATTTTGGTTTTTATTTAGTAATTGGACATTTTTCCGAAAGCGGCGTAACAAAAATGCAATAAATCTCATATATCTTGAGATCGATTAGACCTAAAGTAATGGAGTTGATCTTATTCTTTTCCTCGTCAAAAATCCCTTGTACAACAAGCATTTATTTGAAACATTTGATCATACATAGTCTTTTTTTAGATTTTGGCGATTTCATAAAAAAGGTAGGTTGTACTATTCCGAATCTTACCAAAATCTAATCAGCCCCAGAGTATCTTAAAAATAACGTATATACCAAATTTTGTGAAATTTGGTCAATTAGTATTTTATCTAAATTGGAAACATGAAATTTTTGCGGGTTATTTCGCAAAAAATGCGGGTTTTGTTTTCCCGAATCGTGCCAAAAACTAATCTGCACCAGGGTCACACCCAAGTGACTTACATACCAAATTTTATGAAATTTGTGCCATTAGCTTTTGAGTTAGAGTAGATACATACATTGCACAGATACAGACACACACACAGATAAACACACACACAGACGTCACGCTAAAAATAGTTTTTTCATATTCTAAAGGGCATGAAACGTGTAGATCCATCGAAAACTCGAGTTGCGATTTTCTGCATGATTCCAATACGCCCCTAAACATTAGCATGTATTGCAGGGAAAGTAATAATTCTGGGAAGATATTTGAAGGGGATGAAACGAAGTTATATAACAGAGGTGCGTGCCACTTTGCAGTTAGGAATACTACTACTGAAGCCTACTTCTGAAGATGGGATAGTCTTTGTGATTTACTATTTTTATTTAGTTGTTGGTTTTCTCTCCTGAGTAAGGGTTGAGTTTTGTCTGCATGGTGCAAGGCAGCTAATTGTGATTTCTCTTTCCTCTGGTTCCGAGATCGAGCCTATTTGGTATGTAGTTGTCCCTTGCCGCATAGTTTAACTTTCGATGTTGAATCTTATCGGTCTAGTAGCAATTTTTAATATTTATTACCTCTGGTATTGGGGTCGAGCCTATATAGTATCTCGTTTTGCCTCTTGTCTTATATTTTAACATTAGATTTTGAACCTTATCTAGCTAGCCTGTCTTGGCCCCGAATTAGGAGTGTAGTTGTTTTGGGGAAGAACTTGAAAACCGAAATAATTAGAAAGTCCAAATTTAGTATATCATTATCTTTTGGGGTATATTTTCTAAAATCTTTGAACTTCAAACTTTATCAGGCGAGCTCCTCCATAGCCCTTACTGGTATTTGGAAAATAACTCGAGAACAGAAGAATATAGAAAGTAAACATTTGGTATGTCGTTGAATTTTGTGATATATTTAAGTTCATTGGATTTTGGACATTAGCAGGTTAACCCGTCCTGGACACTACATAGTTTTAGGTAATCGTTTTAGGAGAAAAAAACGAGAACAGGAACGGCTGAATTCACATGCAGTATATCATTGTCTTAAGTTGTATATTTTAATTATTAGGACTTTGAACCTTATCGGGGTTAGCCTGTCCCGGATCCGTCACCGAAATTTACTCGTTTATACAAATAACTCGAAAACGGGAACAGTTAGTATGACCAAATTTGATATATCGTTGTCTTTTATGCATTAAAGTTACATACATTTTAATAAATAAAAATATATATCACACATATAGGTTACATTAAAATAATAACAGGAGATATTTAAAAATCTACATTTTTGTATTTTGCTTGTTAATTGTTCAATATGTACATTTAAGGTGTAATGTATTTACCTTGATAGTAAAATTATGATTCTGGTCTTTTAATAGTTTTGTGTCCAATGCAATTGTAACAAAATGTACTCGTAGATTATTAAACTTATGTAGTACACATCAAATATAGAAAATAGATTATCTCAGGATTAGCTCAATAGATAGAGTAGGTCGTTATTACTTACAATGGCATCAAAGCAAAATCATCCTAAGGATTACATGGACTGATGACTGGATAATATCGGAATTGGAAATTTTCTTACCTTAACGTATGTCCTATTAGTTTTAATTCACGAAGAATCACGGTGAATTGGATAACGCCTCTCAGTAAATGAAAAGCAATAGAGAGATGGAGAAGATGTATTTCGATCCGGAAATATACTTTTTTGCAGAATTCCTGTCTAAATATTTACAAGCATGATGTAATAAAATACGTTGTACTAAATCACTGCAGAAAAATATTTCGATACGTATTTGCATATTAGTATTATTGCTTCCATAGTTGAGTATCGCTAGAAGCTTTTCTGTCCCACACTGTTCCCACACTATACCTGAAGTGTTTGATACACAAAAAGCGGTCCTGGAAAGAACGTTGTCTAGCCGACGTTGTCGGATCAACGGACACACGGTGGCTTTATTAGTTGAACAGATACAAAATTTTTACAGAGATAACGATGTTGAATAAAAATATAAAGAAGTAATTCAGTTTCGAGCTCGTTTCGCGAGAACTTTATTGCCACCTGTTACGCAGGCGTAATACGGCTGTTGGTGCAGACGTAATATGCTAAACTGTAGCTAAACTGTAGCCGTAATTAAAAAAATAATTATTTCATTTAAGTGTGTTCATAACATGAAATATTATGACTAAATTAATTTTAAATCTTTATAAATACTGCATATAAAAACCGACGTTGAAGGATAAAACAGTCATCTTATTTAGGACATGCAAAATGCGCAATTTTACTCATTCACGGAATTTCAGCATCTGCTATAAAATAGCACACGTAGCTGAAAATATGAGAAAAGTTACTATTGCCGCGAGGATAAATGAGGGTAATAAAACTAGGGATGCTAAGACTGACTGTAGAGCCACGGATGAAAGAGAAAACAGCAGAAATTAAAGAATGAACGAATAAAAACAAAGACGGTAAGAGAAAAGATAACAGAGTAAATAAAAACAATCGAATAGTGTAGATCAAATAGAAAGAAATGAATTGTTTATAAATCTAAGTGAAACGTAACATAATAGCATGTGACATTTAAGCAAGTTATAAAAAATACAGGCAATGAAATAAAGAAAATAATTTTAAACGACTGGTAAACTATTATAAAAGAGAGGAATAAAAGTAAAATACAAATATGAATGAATCCACTGGTTTCCGTGGTATATATTATGTAACCTCCACAAATGAAATTGCGAAAAAATGATCAAAACAGGAAGTCAAATAACAGAAAAACTGTAGGAATCAAACCGGACTAAGAAATTTCGATACCCGGTAGGTATAATGGTATATTAGACATTCAGTGATTTACATACACTTTGTATTTTCTTCGTTTCTCCCCGTCCAGTCCTCATTTTCTGCCCGTCCATTCCTCATTTCCCCTGAATTTGCTTTTCAATCCCAATACTCCTGCTCTTCTTTTCCGACCTACTTGATTTTACACCTTTTATTTCCCTTCGTAGTGATTTCAACAATTCCTTCCAGCAAACTTTTAACAACAATATGCATTTCAATGGAAAGAAAAATTGCCACCTAATCACCTCAGCTGTTATTACACATAATCAAATATTGATCAATTCATGAGCACAATTCAATCAAAGGATAACACAATTTGACGTCACACCGTATCGCCTTCAAAGTTGGCGGCTATGAAACTTTACGGTGAACAGCGGATATAGAATGACAATCCCACAAACTAATTACATGTATACATAAAGGCGACGATTATACTATAACAAGAAAGATCAAGCATGCATAAAGTATCGATTGTTGTTGTTGTTGAGACCCAGACCGTCCGTCATACCAAAAGCATTAATTGTGAAACACTTTTCATATGAAATGTAATTTTATTTAAGCATCTATTAAACGTGATACATTCAGCGTTGCATATACATTTAAATTATCACAGTACTACAGTAATGTGTTAAACTTGAAAACTTAAAACTTCATTGAAAAGACAATGCTAGTTACACAAAATAAACTTTATTCAAATAACGCGATTGAAATACAAATCGTCTGCATTTCGATGTAAGATCAATAAATATTTCATTCATATCACTTATATTTCAGACTCTACAGCTAAATAAATTAGCGTGAAAGAAATACAGTAATTCTTATACAACTCACCATCGCAACTATAATCGCTTGGTTTTTTTACATTCTGCATTCTATAGTATAGTACCAAAATTAGTCTTCGTTATAGTAATAATCAAATTTTAATAGTCATTAAGAAAAAAATATTGGAATTGCGTTGGAGCAGAAATGCGTCACGTGACCATGTATCATGGGAGTAATTATTTTTTAATTTTTATTTAAAAAAACCATCCAACATATTTTGCTGAATTTTTTTAAACATTTTAGGTGATAATTTGAATATTTCCTGAAATTTTCGAAACAAATTGTGATTTTTAACTTTGTTTATAAAATGTTTGAAAAATCAAGTCATTTAAAATTCAATATATTTTATTTTTTAAACCTGGGTTAATTCTGAAACAAATTGGGTGATATTATTCATTGACGTTTTCAAACATTCTATAGACCTTCTCAACAACATACCAAAATTTATTTTCGATTCAGTAATTTTACGGCAGTGTTCATGCGAACGGACAGACAGGTAGACAGACAGAATGACCAAAGTCATAAATACTTTTCAACAAATTTGGAAAGTTTTAAAACCATGTTTGTTGAAGGAAAAATTGACGAGATCCCAGCATTTATATGACCTAATACAAAACATGTTATATACAAATAAGTTGTAAAGTACTGCAATCATACGAAACCCTGTTCGAAAGCAGGAGATGAGCATGACTGACAATAATTTCTACCTCGCCCTACGCATATGGCGTCATGCGAATTGAAAAGGGCTCATAAGAGGCATCGAACTTGTTAACTACGACTGGCAACTTACTACATCGACATCACTAAATACCCTTGGACTTCACTCATTACGTGTGCACAGAACAATTTAAAATATTTTATCAAGTTCTTTACGTCTGGAGATTGCCACTTCAAAATTAACAGGCAATTTTAACTGAAAAAATGCGAAAACTTTTAGCGCTTTGGCAACTCCTCTCAAAATTTATTCTCGCCCGTTACATCACGAATGAAGAAACTTAATTTCCATGACATCAAGCTGACAACTTTTTGATTGTTGGCGGGCTGAGTGCCCAACCTAATATTGCAGGAAATTGGTTCGAATGGGGGATTCATAACATGATTAACGAGTAGAATTGCCGAAATTTAGTGTTTGTAAAATCAGTTTGGCCGTTTTTTTATTATTATAAGTATAAAATAATAGCTATATATATTATTTCATGCTATTAATAGGTACTCGAATGTAGCGTAGCTTTTCTCCTCGTGTTATGCCATTTGATAACAAAATTCAACAATAGCTCCCGTTACAAGCATGTCATTATACCGTTACAATATAACTCGATACGTGAGTCCGGTACATTAGCGACCGGTTTCGCGATGTCTTCTGTAGATTAAGAGAGCGATACACTAAAGTCGGTCATGTATATTGAAGGGCTGAACTGGCATGAGCAGCTACTGCTGATGTTTTTTTCTCTGAAGAACAGCTTTCCTGGGGTACCACGTGAAAGAATCAGAACACCCCCCCTTGTTATTATACCTTTACAGTACGACTTGGTACGTGATTCAGGAGCATTAGCAACCTACTCGTATTTCACGATGTCTTCTTCTATAGACTACAAAACAATGCACATAAAATGTACATTAGACAAGGCGGATAAAATAGACAGAAAAACAAACATTTTATTATACTGTTACTCATGTGGTAAATAATTTAAAATATTTACAGCTTGTAATAATATGTACCGATATGTCTACCACAGTATATATTGCGAGAATTCTATTGTTTATTAATAGTTTTGTAGTAAGTTTGGCTATTCTGAATTTATTTGATGTCTTGAACTTCTCTATTTTCGGGAAACTTACTATCGCTGTATATCAACCCTACTTATGCCAGTTATATTGGGAAATATGAGACTGTTCTACTGTTTGCTGAGGAGCGTGTTTAGTTCTTGATAAAGTTCTGTTAGGAAACAATTGAAAGTGAACTAAAAATGTTTGTAAGGCAGTGAAATAATTAGCTGCCTGAAGATATTACCATGTTGGAATTGGATATTGAATTTGATATGGGTGAAAACAACGAAATTAAAATTAACAATATGCAAATAGATCGTCAGAAGTATATCGTGTGTCAAATGGAGTGCAGATAACCGAAGGTGAAATAGCTAAAAGTGAAGAAAGTGTACCAATAAAACCAATAAAGCTAATCGAAATGCAGGAGAGCTGATTTCAAATGCAGATATAAGGCACGATATTAGTAATGCTTTGCGTGAGGTAGTTGTATAGCTTAAAGTTCACTAGTGCAAATTGCTTTAAACAGTTCTTAGTTTAGGAAAACAGAGAGAATGATGCGAGCAAATGTCTCAGTACTACTTCAGAAGCGAGTAATGTACCTGTAATCAGTTGCACGAATACGATCCTGCAAATGAAATGTGTTGTTCAGAGAGGTGGAACAAGTCACTGTGGAATAACTTATGGAGTAAGTGATCATTGGAAACTACACTTGATAAAAAACCAGAAAACCAAACGGGGTAAAATAACCCAGTACATTGAAAGTAAGGATGAAGGAGATGCTTATCACAATAGAAATATTAACAAAAAGTTTAAAAAGGCCTGGGTGCTATACAAAACCCAGAAGGAAATCCAAAGTTATTTTCCGAGAGGAATTGCAAATACAGGCCAGACACCGTGCAGGACATCTGCAGTAACATAAACTACTACAGACCATTACTCCGAATGGATGTGGACAAGGATTATTGGACGTACAAAACCGCAATACGCAATACCTCAAGACCGCAACCTATCAATACTTGTCAGACACAGACCTTGACAGATGTACCTACAAAAACTACTATGGCCATTACTTCATATGAATGAAGACAAGAATTATTGGATCTGCAGTACCGCAATACCCCAAGACCGCAAGACTTCAACACAGGACACAAATCGACCGTGGACGATGGATGGACGTTCTATAGTCTGTTCAGCGTATATTATACATGCTTATAGTAACATTATTCGTTAAAGCTTCGAAATAGATTAATGCGACGTCTCTTTTTAGAAAATTTAATTATCAAATTATAGAATATGTTTTAGAAGCTGACTGAGCAGTTTAATTCTATCTTGCTTTTACACCAGTTTCTATTTGTTTCTAGCCATATACAAAATAATAAAATCAGTTAATTATATTAAAGTTATTTAATACATATTTTTATGTTTGCATTTAATAAAAATTTAATAAAAATAGAATTTGTTTATTAGGAACTAAAAATACATGAAGACCACTGAAAATATCACATTTGATACAACTTCTATGAACTTTTCTTCAAATTGTTTGAAACACATGCACAATCATACTTAGTACCTACGAGGAAAAACCTTTCTCCTTATAGGAATCTCAAGAAAATGCATGGCGCAGAATAGTGAAATTTTTTATTTTAATGCAATCAATTTACTAAAGCATGATATTATTACTCCACACGGAGTCGCCAAAACTCATAATGAATTTGCAAGCAGCTGATTTTACTTTTTGGAAAAGCACTTAAATGATTCTTTGAATTCTGAAAAAAGAGATTTTATGCTCAAATAATTCATTCAACTTTTTATTTAAGGAAGGCCAGTTCTTTGAAACTTTTTACTTTGTTTTAAAGGTTTAATTTTCAATACTTTTTAATCAAATCTTATTGCTATTTATTTAGTCTTAAATTTTTTTCAAACCATGTTAATCTTTTCATTAATGAATAACATTTTGTCTCTTCATATGAAAACAATTCTTCGAATTTCCCCTCTCCATGCATTGCGAACAGTACGAAAAACGTAACGTTCTGAAATTTTACGCATATGCTAATGGGATCCCGTAGGTGTGCACAACGGGCTGATTTTCATATGTTCTATGACTTGCCGCAGGCGGAAACGTACTAAAGATGGCCGATGATGGAACAATATATTTTATTGTTAATTCTGCAGTGCATTTTGCAATTATGATTGCCAAAAGCAATTACGATTGAAATGCAATTATTAGCGAAGTTGACAATTCTGTTTTAGTTTTTATTCCTATAAACAATTAAATATAGTAAACACGAAAACTGATTTTCATGATCACGAATTAAATATTTACTTATTATTTTGTTTTTTATACAGCTCAGAATCGTTTCATTATTATTATAAATTTCCAATAATCTTATCACACTAAGATTGAAAATCGAATAATCTTTAGAGCTATATGTAGGTCATCAGATATGCAACATACATACCTTCTGATTGTTTAAATAAATACAGTGAAATTCGATATTGAAACAAGATAGATCAACCATGCTTAAAGCATTGATTATGAAACACTTTCCAACTTCAATGCAATTTTCTTGAAACATGTCTAAAATGCAATACATTCCTCGGTAATATTTTAAAACTTATCACACTACTATATTAATTTATTATATTTGAAAACTTAAACCTTCATCGAAAAAAAATGAACTTCATTCAAATGACGGCATTGAAATATAAATTGCCTGGTTTAAACATCTCTAAAATACGATACATTCCTCGGTAGTATTTTTAAAATCATCATAATACTGCAATAATTTATTATATTTGAAAACTTCATCGTAAACAACTGACATTCATTCAAATGACGTCATAGAAAAAGTAACACGCTCTGGCTCTCTCTATGAAAGCAGCATTTCATTCATAACATTTTCCCATTCATTTGATTCATCACAGTACTAAAATAATTTATTTTATTTGAAAACTTAAGACCATGGAGCTACAAGTAATTAAACTCTATGCTTAAAACTTCATCGAAAAAAATCGTCCTTCTCTGTGTAAAATCATTGAATATTTCATTCATATCAGCTATGCAGACTCCATGACTAAATGCATTTGCATTAAAAAAATACAGCAATTCTTATACAACTCATCCTACATATTTTGCTGTTTACATTTTACATAAGTGAAAAATAGGCTTCGTTGTAGAAATAATCAAATTTGGATGATCATTTAAACTGAAATATATTATCATTGCGTTGTTTCAGTATGTAGATGCACAAAATTTAAGCAAAAATAAAGCGGTTTTAGAACGAATACAACACTCAATATGAATTAAAAAGAACTTTAAAAATCACAATTTTGAGACAAGAGGGATACCATATTTTATTTTGAAGTGGGTCACGTGATCTTTTCATATCATGGTCATGTGATCGCTTCATATAAGAGGTGTAATTATTATTCTAATTTTTATTTAAGAAACTACTGAATATATTTCGCTGAATTTTTTTTATATATTTTATGGAACAATTTGAATATTACCTTAAATTTTCGAAGCAATTTTCGAATTTTAAATCCGCTTTAAAAATGTTTGAAAAATTTGGTCCCATAAGGCTCAATGTTTTTCATTTTTTCAACCTGGGTTCAATCCAAAACTAATTGGGTGATATTATTCATTTATATTCCCATAGGCCCTACAGACCGTCTGAACAACATACTAAAATTTCATGTTGATTAAGTCATTTTTACAGCAGACAGACAGACAGATAGACAGACAAACAGACAGAATGAATGAACAAAGTCATAAACACTTTTCAACTTTGTTGTAAAGTGTTAAAAATGGATACCGAATTTCAAAATTGTAGAGCTTTTCAGTTTAAAACTATTTCAGGAAGATCAAAGCATTTAATTTATTACTAAGGTAGTGTGGGAATTATTATAAGAATTGAAAAGCTGCACACAGTTGACGGGCGTATCAAACAGTGGTAGAGCTCTTAGACTTAATAAACATTTCAGTTATTATAATACTTTTTATTTTACAATTTAAATTTTATATATTTTATAATATATCTGCAATATAGAGTTTTCTCCTTGTAAGTATTCAGGGTGATATGTCGCGTTGCAACAGTTAATTGAAAAGTCATTTCAAATCACTTTCACGGCCAATATTTTTTTTTTAATTTTATACTGTTGATTTTGAAACCTTTATTATACTAATACACTGAATAAGTTCAAATATGATCAGCATAACTTAATTACTGACCGTGCTTAACAATAATATCCGTGATTTTTTTCAAAATGTGATATTGATTCACCTCTCGGTGTATGTAATGACATCTCACCCTAAAGGAAGCTTGAAGGAATTATCAACTAATACATGCCATTATCATGAACACATTACTAACTAATACCTAACATGGCAACATTGAATTTAATCGTACTCGTTTGACACTCCATATGGAAACCAACATTTCATAAATTTCAGACTTCATAGCTTCCTCACACATGAAGTTAGATTTATTGAGACTTTAAGACAATTAGGATTGATTAATGTGGCTATGCAAATTAATAATTTTCATAAGATACAAAATTAAGTTTGAGATATGGTGGTAAAGTTTGTCACAAGGAAGGTACCACTCTGCACACAATGAGTGAATTTGCAGATATTGCAAACTTACCTTTTTCCCGAGCTGGAATATTACTCTGACAGTAATTCAAATATATACGCTTTAATTTAATTAGTGCAGCCGAAATTTGGTGTACTGTATTTGTTAGCTGGCTATAGAACATCAATTTTCAAATCCCCATTGAACATTTATTTTATAGACTATTAGATTATTAAATTTATACAATGTAATTCCTCCACTCCCATGTTTCGTGTTTCCACTGTCTCTACGTTTACATTTTTATATGCAGATAAATAAACTTCGTCTTTTAATATCGTTAATTAGCTAATTGTAAATCATATTTTGTAAGGTGGTTACATAATTCTTAGTACTAATATTGGAACTCGACACAACTTCCTAAATGACTTTTTTACCTATCTCTAATAAACAGAGATATATCCCCACTAATTCATTCTCCTAAACAAGAGGGTCAGTCCCCCAAACTTATCATATCGTGTAATTATCGTCTATCGTATCTATTGGTGTTTATGTACTGTAAAAAAGGTAAAAACATCTGATGTGAGCAGCATATGCTTTTCGCTACAGATTCAAATTCATGTTCTCCTTCTTTCTATCGTAATTCATCAGATTGAGTTTAATTGCAAAAAATAAGATAGATAATACGTTGAACAGGTAGTTACGCTTAACATTTATTTTTATTTCGTTTTTCGTTTTTTCTTGAAGACTGAACGTATTTTCAAAAGCGCCGTGGCAGAAATATATCTACCAAATGCTGTGTATGACATGTCTACCAAATGCTGTGACATTTGGACAATTAGTTTCTGAGCTAGAGTGGATATATGATTTTTGTGGGCTATTTCGCAAAAAAAGCATAATCCTTTTTTCCGATTCGTTACTAAAACTAATCAGCACCAGAAAAATCCACAAGTGACATATCTACCACATGCTGTGAAATTTGGACAATTAGTTTCTGAGCTAAAGTGGATATATACGATTTTTGTGGACTATTTCGCAAAAGAGGGCATAATCCTTTTTTCCGATTCGTAATCAAAACTAATTAGCACCAGAATAACACACGCGTGATATATCTAGCAAATGCTGTGAAATTTAGACAATTAGTTTCGGAGCTAGAGTGAATACATACGATTTTGGTGGACTATTTCGCATAAAAAGGCATAATCCTTTTTTCCGATTCTTTTGTCCGCTTTTATTTAAGTTCTGAATGTAGCAGTTATGGCTAAAAAACCAGAATTTCCTCTTGTTGTCACCATTTCTTAAATAAACGATTTTTTTGCTCCTAAATTCTAATCTGTTTAAATTTGTTCTAATTTGTTTATATTCTCAAACGATATGTGCATTCCAAGTTTCACGACTGTAGATCCATTTCATATGGGTGCATATGTAGGTTTTTGCAACAGAGCGCATAAAGCTTGGAACTGTTTTCTACTGATGAAATAATGAAAATTATTCATCCATACACAAATCAACATGCAAATACGGCAAAGTTAAATACCCAGTATATTGGTAGCTTAGAAAGTAAATGTCTATGCCGATTCATCTATTATTATATTATTATATTTAAAATTGTTATTTTTAAAGGATATACTTTATTAAATATAATATAGTTTTTGTTTGATCAATAATTATTTCTTATTGATTAATAAGTAAAATTATTATTCTAACTGTTGATAAAAGCATAAGGATTGTTAAACCACCTTACAGGTGCACTGCGTGCGATTGTGACTCAAATCGATTGCGTCTGATGATGGAGTAAATACTGTTGCTCAAGTTCTCCTTAATATTAAACTAATTATAACACAAGATGAAAAGCAAATATAGTCGAGACGCATCTTCCGGAAATCTTTAAACTTTCTTCTTCTGTCCGTTTTTCACACCAGGTGGCGCTACGCTATTGAATTTTGTTATGTAGCAATTTTATTTTAAGCCCACATAGTCTAGCACTCATTTAGACTTTCAGATCTACGCTTCAAAACCGTTTGTCTTCTTATTTAACGTTTTTAAACTGCATTGTACATTTTAAGGAACACATATTTTATATTTTACATTATGCATATTTTTGCATTTTTACATTATACATATTTCAGCGCTTTTAATTTTCGAATAAAAATTTGTATTTCTTATTTAAAGTTTATAGTAATACAAAAAAAATATACATCAAAAAACATGGTGTAAAACAATGTCTCACAAAAAATATTGAATAGAACGGGAGAAAAATAATAAATAAAACGGGAGAAAAATAAAAAATAAAATTTTAAATACAAAAAGCCGACGTTCATACATATATTTTAGAATGCATAAATTGAATAAGTGTTCGTTAAGAGAGCAGCTATAATGGGATTTTTAATGGAAAATTATTTCCTTCGTAAGAAACTTCAGAGCAAAAAAATACTAATTATGAATTTTTAATTGGCAAAAACGGTTAATATTAAAAATTGCATTATTTGTTATTTGGAATTATATTCGCCATATCAAATGGAAAGGGACAGTTTTTAAACAAGCATAAATTAAATTGAACTTACAGCCATACGTCTATTAAAATATGCGGATCTGCATGCATTTTTAAGATATAGAGTATTTAGAGTGATTAGAATACCTAGTTTGTCGTTCTTCAGAGGGAAGTGTTCAAAATCAGGTTCCACTAATTAAATAGGGAGCAAGAGAGTGTAGCGGCATCAGTTGTCGTCAATTGAAGTAATCGATTACACTGCGTTTTTTGTTAAATTTCCTAGATCATAATTTGATTAATATGACATATTAATGACATAAATGTCCTGAATTTTATTAAGAACTTAGAGTAAAAATTTGCAATGTGTTTATCTTTTAATTTACTTCAGACATAGTATAAGTGACTTATATGACACTTTGTCAAACTCCACTTTAAACTTTATAGGATGTGAAAGCCACAAAGTCGAACTGATAAAAATACTGTTGAGATTCTACTTGATAACCAGAATTCATTTTCATGTTAACGTATCAACAGAAACAAATGTACAAAACAAAACAAAGTGAAATTTTCAGAGATTTGTAAATGTAAATAATGTATTTGAGTAAATAAAATGCATATAAAATATTAAAATATATATCTTAATAGCGCTGTACTCGGCAATTTTGGCGACTACTCGAATGTATTAAAACTTTCTCAAAATAATTAGTATCCTGATAGATACCAGCCTCTTTTAAAAATTTCGACTTTTAAACGTATTATCTATCAGTTGGAGCCTAGTTGATATATTTTTATGCAGATAGTTTCATTCAAAATCAATATTTTCGCAGTTGTTAAAATCATGAAATATTACTAAAATTGGAAAATTTTCCGCACAGATTTCATATTGGCACTAACTCTGAAATTTCAATCCTAATTTCATTTGTAGCCTGATAAGTCATATGCAAAATTTTTCAATGGCAGTCATTCGACATCCCTTAGCAAATTACAAGACGAATAACTTTTATTCCGCCACAGTACAAAATGTAAGATTATTAAAATTTAAAGAGAATTATTTTTTCGTTCATTCCATATATACCACTAATGTTTTAATAATGTACTATATATAAAAATAGTTCTTTTAAACAGGGACTGTTCAAACCTCCGAATTTGTATCCGGAAAGCAGTGCCTCATAAGGCCGCTGTTAATCGAAATAGGCAGATTAATCATGAATTTATTCCCTCCGGGCTGATTGACAAGAAGGGAACTGTGTCAAGATGATTAAAATTTCGCCAATGTAAATTTAGAAATTTAAAGCAATTGATTGCCGCATCGCTATTTTGGAAAGGACTTCAAAAATTATGTGTGCTGCATACATTATATGTCTGTATTCTTCAAGATTATCCAGTTGCGGGCCGCATATTGACATTGAAATTGTTTGATAATCCGTGAAACCAGCATTTTTGTGTCAATCTGTGAATGATATTAAACTCAACTTCAATGTGTCTTCAATCTGTGTATTCAACTCAACTTAATGACAATGTGTATTCAACTAAACTTAATGACAAAAAAATAAAGACGTATTTATTCTTAATAGGGTCGTTTTCTGTCATAGGTAAAGTAGTCAAATGCTGGAGATCCGTAAAAATCAGGATACTTTTTTACCTACCCAAATCACAATTTGTACAACTTTTTAAGTAAATCTGATCCCTTCCAAACAGCGATTGGAAACTCAGCTGTGCAGTCTGAAGCTATTATCTTTTGAATATTTAATGTATTTTACATCCTTTACAGCGCATAATATTGTTAGGACCCTGGAACCGTGGGTGTGCTATCAGAATACAAGATTGATTTCAAAAATCTGAATAACAGAACACGTTTATTAACAAGAACAGCGTAAGCAGGAAAAATTTACAGTAAACCATTACATAAATACTCCATTAATTTTACAAAACAGCAATACTATACTGAAAACATTAAGGAAAATCATTACATAAAACAGCGGGTACTATTCTCAAAACATTGACAAAAGTCACAGTCCAATATAGTTCTTATCTAGTGAACTGCTCTCCCACTGAGTGATGATTCCTTTCTTAAAATCTATAGAAATTTCTAAAATCTCTAATATCACGTAGAATAATCGTTATTTCGTTGTCCTCGAAGATTCGGGAATTCGTCAAATGTCGCCAAATTGGCAATATATCGCCAAATCTTTAAACTCTACTCCGGACTTCAGAATCTAGAGACCCAAGATTCACGTCATAAGAAATCCGTCTGGCTCTCAAGAGAAAAGATTCCAGCGAGGGAATATTACGCGTTCGCAACAATATAATATGTGTATGAATACTATTTTAACAGAATCGAGTATATGGAATCGAGGTTATGTTAGATTTATACATTTTATGGATGTTAGACCACGATTCAGCAATTTTTAGAATTACTTTTTTTTTGTATATGCGTGTGTAGTATATCTATTTGAGCAATTGAAATGCAATGTATGCATGTGTCAATTATAACTCAATATCAATCAGATTTCCATCGAATTTTCAGTTGGGGATTTATTCTGGAGTACATTAGACATTCATAAAATTTATGATGCTAGAAATAGATATTTTGCAACATGTCCCGAAAAGAAAACTTAACGTATGCGTGTCTATATTTAGCAAACGATTGTTTTCTATGAAATTGTTCGTGGCAAAACCTTCGCAATCAAGTTCGATACGCTAAGATAAACCTATTCGACCAAGTCCCCGTTTATGGAAACTTTTCCGATTTAACGTCAATAAAACCACAAATTAAAAGTCCTAATTAAATAATCTACTGGAAATTTGAAAGAATTTAATTAAATTAATATTTTGTAGAACTACAAATTCAAATGAAAAAAAACGTTAAAGTACCAATTCAAATGAAAAAACTACAACTATAAATTACGAAGGAAAATTATATATATATGTATATAGCACGCATGCGCACAAACGTCAATTTATGGTTATAGTAACACCCCTAAATCCTAGGAAAGAATTTCGATTTTTATGCTTTCAGGCAGAAAAGTAACAAAAAATAAGAAATAAATTTATTAAAAAAACATTTTATTATTACGAACATTATATTATTACAAAAATGCTATTATTATGTACGACATGTAATGAGGAATACCGCTAAAACCATATCATATATTTTTTTCTTCTAAAATTCTCAATGTATTTTGACGTAATTCTATACAAACATCTCCACGTATAAGATGTATTTTAACATTTCTGCCCAACATGACATTGTAAACACACTGTTGACACTTAAATGAAAATATAATTTAACCAATTCTTTGAAAGGATAGACGAAGGGATCCGAATGACCTCCTTGGGCAACGGAGAATGACTAATTACATCCAAAATGAGGATACAGCGCATGCGTTTTGGGACAAACCAGTTAAATAGAGGTCTCGAAAGGTAAGTATCAGATTATATGATATTGTTTACTTCCCGTATCTTGACATTGCAGACGAGAAATATCTCATTAGAAAACTTTCGAAGTACATCAGTTTTGAAATGTTAAAAAGTGCAATATGTGAAATATTTATTTCATTATTTTCTTTTTTTTTCATTTCGTATTTAATTCTGTTAATTCTCGGTGAGGATTAACTAGTTTTCAGATATGAGACTAGATTTCAAACTTCTTGATTAAGACCTTTAGGTTTCCTTACAATACATAGAATATAATGGATTTTAAGGAAAATCCGAATATTTTCTATAATTTTTAATCCCGTACCGTACTTTCACGAAAGTAATGTGTACCTATAGGAAAGTGAGCATACGCAGTCGAATAAAAGCACTTGTGCGCTCCAAGTGGCGAATAACCGTACAAAATAACTCAAAAATCTATGTAAATATATGTAATTATAAAATGAAATTTCGGTACTTAAATAATTTAAGCCACTTGATGAAGCAACGCATTATCAGGGGCATGTAATTCTATAATCCATGCGATGCTGTAAAACGTTCAAGATGCGATTCCTTCCCGTATCCCAATTTGCATTGTCGCTGATAATGCACATTTGGAACACTGTGTATGTAAACTATCAGAATGTTAGTTACATCTATATTACACGAACTTTGCTTTATGTTGTTGATAATCCGTGCTTGATAATCCGTGAACCCAGCATTGTTGTGTCTATCTGTGAATGATATTCAACTCAACTTCAATGTGTCTTCAATCTGTGTATTCAACTCAACTTAATGACAATGTGTATTCAACTTAACTTAATGACAAAAAAATAAAGACGTATTTATTCTTAATAGGGTCGTTTTCTGTCATAGGTAAAGTAGTCAGATGCTGGAGATCCGTAAAAATCAGGATACTTTTTTACCTACCCCCAAATCACAATTTGTACAACTTTTTAAGTAAATTTTATCCCTTCCAAACAGCGATTGGAAACTCAGCTGTGCAGTCTGAGTCTATTATATTTTGAATATTTAATGCATTTTACATTCTTTACAGTGCATGATATTGTTAGGATCTGGAACCGTGGGTGTGCTATCAGAATACAAGAATGATTTCAAATTTCTGGATAACTGAAAACATTTTTTAATAAGAACAGCGTAACCAGGAAAAATTTACAGTAAACCATTACATAAATACTCCATTAATTTTACAAAACAGCAAATACTATACTGAAAACATTAAGGAAAATCATTACATAAAACAGCAGGTACTATTCTCAAAACATTGACGAAAGTCACAGTCCAATATAGTTCTTATCAAGTGAACTGCTCTCCCACTGAGTGATGATTCCTTTCATAAAATCTATAGAAATTTCTGAAAATCTCTAATATCACGTAGAATAATCGTCATTTCGTTGTCCTCGAAGATTCGGGAATTCGTCAAATGTCGCCAAATTGGCAATATATCGCCAAATCTTTAAACTCTACTCCGGACTTCAGAATCTAGAAACCCTAGATTCACGTCATAAGAAATCCGTCTGGTTCTCAAGAGAAACGATTCCAGCGAGGGAATATTACACGTTCGCAACAATATAATATGCGTATGAATACTATTTTAACAGAATCGAGTATATGGAATCGAGGTTATGTTAGATTTATACATTTTATGGATGCTAGACCACGATTCAGCAATTTTTGGAATTACTTTTTTTTGTATATGCGTGTGTAGTATATCTATTTGAGCAATTGAAATGCAATGTATGCATGTGTCAATTATAACTCAATATGTATCAGATTTCCATCAAATTTTCAGTTGGGGATTTATTCTGGAGTACATTAGACATGCATAAAATTTATGATGCTAGAAATAGATATTTTGCAACATGTCCCGAAAAGAAAACTTAACGTATGTGTGTCTATATTTAGCAAACGATTGTTTTCTATGAAATTGTTCGTGGCAAAACTTTCGCAATCAAGTTCGATACGCTAAGATAAACCTATTTGACCAAGTCTCCGGTTTATGAAAACTTTTCCGATTTAACGTCAATAAAACCACAAATTAAAAGTCCTAATTAAATAATCTACTGGAAATTTGAAAGAATTTAATTAAATTAATATTTTGTAGAACTACAAATTCAAATGAAAAAAAACGTTAAAGTACCAATTCAAATGAAAAAACTACAACTATAAATTACGAAGGAAAATTATATATATATGTATATAGCACGCATGCGCACAAACGTCAATTTATGGTTATAGTAACACCCCTAAATCCTAGGAAAGAATTTCGATTTTTATGCTTTCAGGCAGAAAAGTAACAAAAAATAAGAAATAAATTTATTAAAAAAACATTTTATTATTACGAACATTATATTATTACAAAAATGCTATTATTATGTACGACATGTAATGAGGAATACCGCTAAAACCATATCATATATTTTTTTCTTCTAAAATTCTCAATGTATTTTGACGTAATTCTATACAAACATCTCCACGTATAAGATGTATTTTAACATTTCTGCCCAACATGACATTGTAAACACACTGTTGACACTTAAATGAAAATATAATTTAACCAATTCTTTGAAAGGATAGACGAAGGGATCCGAATGACCTCCTTGGGCAACGGAGAATGACTAATTACATCCAAAATGAGGATACAGCGCATGCGTTTTGGGACAAACCAGTTAAATAGAGGTCTCGAAAGGTAAGTATCAGATTATATGATATTGTTTATTTCCCGTATCTTGACATTGCAGACGAGAAATATCTCATTAGAATACTTTCGAAGTACATCAGTTTTGAAATGTTAAAAAGTGCAATATATGAAATATTTATTTCATTATTTTCTTTTTTTTTCATTTCGTATTTAATTCTGTTAATTCTCGGTGAGGATTAACTAGTTTTCAGATATGAGACTAGATTTCAAACTTCTTGATTAAGACCTTTAGGTTTCCTTACAATACATAGAATATAATGGATTTTAAGGAAAATCCGAATATTTTCTATAATTTTTAATCCCGTACCGTACTTTCACGAAAGTAATGTGTACCTATAGGAAAGTGAGCATACGCAGTCGAATAAAAGCACTTGTGCGCTCCAAGTGGCGAATAACCGTACAAAATAACTCAAAAATCTATGTAAATATATGTAATTATAAAATGAAATTTCGGTACTTAAATAATTTAAGCCACTTGATGAAGCAACGCATTATCAGGGGCATGTAATTCTATAATCCATGCGATGCTGTAAAACGTTCAAGATGCGATTCCTTCCCGTATCCCAATTTGCATTGTCGCTGATAATGCACATTTGGAACACTGTGTATGTAAACTATCAGAATGTTAGTTACATCTATATTACACGAACTTTGCTTTATGTTGTTACCAATATTTGCAAATATCACATGCATGGTACTTTCTGTAAGCGTGTTTGTTGAACCAACCCTCTTTATAAGCTAATTGAACACTGCTCTTTTATTTTATTTTAAATTGACTTTTTTACCTAACTCTATTGATTTCGTGGTTAATTTTCTTAAGTTCCATATTTCGCCACTATCGTGCACTTCAAGCACGTTCAATTGACAGCGCATTGTTACTTTGCTATACATGCACGACAGTCCCGTGGCTGTACGACAAGAGGTTTAAATATTAGCAATAATGGGACAATTAGAAAAAAATGTGCTTCAAACTGTTTCGTACAATAAAACTAACCTCACCTTTGTAACTAGAATTCTCACTGCGATATTTGGATGATAATTTTCAAAATTTTTAACATTTAAGACTTCCGGATAAGTTGTTGCAGCCAATCAGTTATTGCAAGGTTGTAGTACCAAGCAAATTGTGACATTTGCATCAATACATCTTGATTTTCTACAATTGTATATTTACTAGAAATACCAATATTTATGCACATTGATTAGTCAGTATGCAATTGTCCGATTAACCGAAAGTGAGATTTGGTAAACCGAGTACAAAAATGTATTTCTGTTTAGATGGAAATTACATAATACGGAATCTTCAGTATTTCCTTTAGCCTTTTTGTTTTACTCGATCTAAATTTTACAATTGTGTCACCGATTTCACAAGCAGTTAAATTTAGATTTTTATTTTGCTAATATCACCGCTTTCATCAAAATGCCATGATATCACGATAGTGTCTCTTCTAATGATTTTTCTAATCGGAAGTTTGAGACTGTGAACAACCACCCATAAAATAAATATCTAACGTAGATTCTGAATACACATACATGTTGCAGTTGTCTGCATAGATTTACATGTATTCTTTTCTTAAACGAATGGATATTTGTTCAGAAATTGGACCGTAGACATCCGTCAGTTTTGAGATAACTTTCAGCACTTAACAAATTCATTGATATCATTGAATATAATGCCTTTGTTCGTGGTCGTATAATAGTATGAACAGGTTTTTCATTTATAGGCCGTACTGATCATCATGCTTTTTCAAAGGACACTCTAACGACACAAAGGTATCGGGACGAAGTTCTTGTTTCGAAAGTCAGATATTTGCAGTTTCAGTCGATTCGGATTTTTTGGCAAATGTGCGACGCACTCGTTCATACATAGCAAACCAAGGGAAGGTTTACCTTTAAAGCAAAAAAATTAAACGTATAGAGCTGTCAACGGATTTCATGGAACTTATAATCCTATTGAAAATGTTTGCATACTGTCAGGTGAGCTATCTGCCCGCCACTTCCACCATCCTCCAAGAACTACAAATTTCATTTATACACGAATGGTAATCATTGCCCTCTCTCACCATGGTTAATCTCATTGAGGGGATCTATATCATCGGTCTAAGCCTGTATTAGGGTTTGAGGGGGACATATTTTATATTAAGAAATATTTGGATATTCTATGCTTCATTCTGAATGTTTATCCTCTCTATGCATCATTCTGTTCTAGAAATTTAGAGGTAATTATCCACTCACTCTACATAAATGTGTTTCATCTGATTAAAGTTTGTATCACTAAATCACTCATCAGAGTATTTTTCTGTCAAGTTTAGACATAGTTGATAGATGCAAAACTTCATGAATTATTCAATATTTACCGTACCATACTTAACTTTTAGAAGGCAGTATATATATCCCGTCTAATAATTGTAAAGGAGTCTTTTAGTTTGTAGGAACCAAGGTAAGAGTTATGATGGGTCTACCACATAAAATTACGGAAATTAAAAATCCTGATAATCATGGGGCCTAAAATTGCAGAAAACAAGTATTATTTAGAAAAAATCATTAATATTTAATTGTGAAGGCAGGGGACATGTATTAAATGCGTGTATGACCACGCCCCCATATGTCCTCTCTCATTTCAGCACTCGGAGTTTTCTTGGGACTTTGAAATAATGTTCATTTGCTTTAAATAATAAAAAGTGGTAAATTTGGAAGCAGAGGGTTTCATTGAATATTAATATTATCGCAGTTGTTAAAATCATCCAAATTTGCCGAAATCGAGATAATTTTCCAGCGTAGATTTTAAAATGGCCTAAATTTCATGTATAATTTGATAGGTCATATGCAAATTTTTCGACGGCAGTCATTTGGGATCACCTAGCAAATCCCAAGATTGATAATATTATTCAATCTATCACTGCACAGAGTATATGTATATAAAAATTTAGAAAAATATATTTTCTCTTACAGTTCACAGATACCGCTAATATTTCAGGAGTACGTGTTATATAAAAAATTCGTTTGTTTAATCTGAGTTTAATAGGCATTATATAACCATCCAGAAAGCCGCGGCATATAAGGCCGCTGCTAATTGAAATTGCTAAATTCACTACAATTCCTAAATTAAGTTCTAAAATCAATTAATAGCATTTAGTTATGACTTTTAAAGGGGATAAATCGTAATATTTTCAATTGTAACTCATATTTCCAAAATATTCTTAAAATTAATTGAAACTATAACGTATTTAATTTTCCTTCTAATCTATATCTATAACATATTATAATATTTTTCAGCAGCGGTGCCCCCAGTTACTGTTGATATTTTATCCGTCACTTTTACTTGGGGGGGGGTGATTGTTTATTAGGCTATTTTATTTTTTATTATTTTTAAATCAGAACTAATACCCCTAATTCGTGGGCGCAAGAAATCTGCAAACCATATTCAACTTTATAACAAAATAGAAAGATGTATTCTCAGGGTCGTTATCTATTATAGATAGAGTAGTAAATGCTGGAGACTCGTGGAAGTCAGGGGGTCAGTGGACAATCTTGTCTATCCAATTCACAATAGGTATATTTTTAAGTAAGTTTAGCCTTACTTAAAATCTTCCGAATAGCAGCATTTGGGAATTCAGCTATGCAGTTTTAGGCTCGATGTGTATATATATATATATATATATATATATACATATATATATATATATATATATATATATATATATATATATAAATATATATATATAAATATATATATATAAATATATGTATATATAAGATATTCTTTAATATAAGAGAATTAAAATATGTTTAGAATTTAAAAATAATTGAAATTAATTAAAAATAATGTATAAGGAAAGTATTGTGACGGGGTCGGAAAATTCGAATTCGAGTTTTCGATGGGAGAACACGTTTCAAGCATCCCTGATCACGAATCAAAAATTTTTAAGGTGATGTCTGTGTGTGTGTATGTGCGTGTGTAAAATGCTTTCATGATTTTACTTTACATTTATGAAGGAGCCGAGGTATGGGACTCTGCTTTATACCAAAAATTAAGCGAATTAAAAATCTTGACAGTTATGAGGCATAAATAGTAGAAAACAAGAATTATTTAGAAATATCATCAATATTTATTTGTGAAAGTAGGGTACAAGTATCAATTGTGTGTATGACTACCGCCGCATATATTCAGTGTTATAGCAGCATTTAGAGCTTTCTTGGGAAATTGAAGTAGTGTATAACTGAAGTAGTGTAAATAGCTATATGTAATAAACAAATAGTAAATTTTGAAGCAGTTGGTTTCATTTAAAAACAATATTTTCTAACTTGCTTAAATCATCAAAAAATTATCGAAAGTGAGATAACTTTTAATGGTGGATTTCATATTGGCATTAACTCTGCAATTTCAATCCTAAATTTTACTTTTAGCCTGATAGGTTATATGCAAAATTTTTCAGTCATTCGACATCCCTTTGCAAATCCCAAGGCAGATAACATTATTCTATTATTGGACAGAGTACAGGAATATAAACATTTAGAGATATGTTTTTAGTACATTTAATATGTACCGCTAATGTTTTAGGAATATTTTGTATATATAAATTAGTTCAATGACATAGAGTTTGTCTGGACCCCACTGGCTGTATTCAGGATAATGGATGATAATTTAAAAAATCTGCTGTGGGCAAAACTTGCCTTTCCTTATATAATGCAATGAATTTACTACTTTTACAGTTAAAATAAGTTATTCTTATAGTAGATACTTCCAAGATACTCTTTAGTAGATTCTTTCCAAGATATTGAACTTTCTTCAATTAGTCGTCATTTTCATTGATTTAGCACCATTTTTATCAATTTGGCGAGATTTTTGTTAATTTGGCAACAATTAAAAATGTCGCCAACGTTTGGCGACATTCCGCCAAATTCGTCGCCAAAATCTCGCTAAGCGTTATGTTATTCTTACAGCAATAAGTTATTCTTACAGCAGATAAATGACTATTGTCGTTCAAATACAAAAGTATTACCCAAAGTATCTTTTTTCATGAATGGAACGAGCTAGATCCACGAGACTGATGTCACCTAATTTATCGCATGGTATTACATATGAAAATTGAACATGTTTCTCAATAAGAAATCTTTTCTTTTATTTTATATAACTTTTTGATAACTTTTTGAAACATATGCAATATCTCGAAAACGGTTCATGTTAGCATTCTAAAATTTATGTCAATCGTTTTCTAATGAAAAATTACATAAGAAATGTCTATTTGCGTAACTTTATTAGAGGTTTTGATTTTTTGACGATATTTTCAAAATTTCACTCGATAATTTAGGGAGTTCTGAACATTCGATTGCGTACAAAAACAATAGGCTTCCAGTGTTTACGGATTGTGATTTTTGTACCAAATTTCGTTCGAATCGGTCCATTCGTTCGCCAGTTATCGTTTCCACAGACTGACTGACACACACACACATACACACACAGAGACATCACTTCAAAAATGTTTGATTCGTGATCAAGGATGCTTGAAACGTGCTCTCCCATCGAAAACTCGAATTCGAATCCGTCACAATACTTTCCTTATACAGTATGTATATAAGGAAAGTAAAAAGTTTACTTGTTGTGCTGAGATTAAAATATAAACTCATCATCACATTCCTTATTTTAACTAACGGCACTCTATTTGGTACAATGCTGCTTATTTAAATTAACTGTACTTTATCTTGGTACAGTGTTCTTGAATATTCCAACTCTTTCTGCCAGTGGACGCATCGGTAACACGATTTTTTTTTTATATAGAATATATCGGTAAAATGTTATCGATACATATTAAAAGTTTTCACATAATAAATGTTTCATTTTATATTGTTACTTTCCTTATATACAGGGGCTTTCAAAAGTCCGTATAAACTTTAAAAATTCATTAAAAATCGAAAAATCTTCGCATTGAGGTACGGTTTGTGCCATAAGTATTGTTAAAGCGGGGTTTTTTTTTTGACCTAAAGAAATATTGTAGTTAAAAAAATCACCTATAGGTGGCGCTGAAGGCATTGGAAAGACAATTAAAAAAATCTGATGTGGGCAACACATGACTTTCCTTATATAATGCAATGAATTTACTACTTTTACAGTAAAGAAAATCTGATGTGGGCAACACATGACTTTCTTTATATAGTGCAATGAATTTACTACTTTTACAGTTAAAAAAAGTTATTCTTATAGTAGATAATTATATTCCTTCCAAGATATTAAATTTTCTTCAATTAGTTGTCATTTTCATTGAATTAGCGCCATTTTTATCAATTTGGCGAGATTTTTGTTGAAGTGAACATGTTTCTCAATAACAAATCTTTCCTTTTTATTTTATATAACTTTTTGATAACTCTTTTGAAACATATGCAATATCTCAAGAACGGTTCATGTTAGCGTTCTAAAATTAATGTCAATCGTTTTCTAATGAAAAATTACATAAGAAATGTCTATTTGCGTAAGTAAATTAGCGGTTTTGATTTTTTGACGATTTTTTCAAAATTTCACTCGAAAATTTAGGGGGGTTCTGAACATTCGATTGCGTATAAATAGATAGGCTTCCAGTGTTTACAGATTGTAATTTTTGTACCTAATTTCGTTGTAATCGGTCCATTCGTTCGTCAGTTATCGTCTCCACAGACTCACTGACACACACACACACACACACACACAGACACACACACACTCAGACATCACTTCAAAAATGTATGATTCGTGATCAGGGATGCTTGAAACGTGATCTAAAGTCGAAAACTCGAATTCGAATTTTCGACCCTGTCACAATACTTTTTTTATACATTATGTATATAAAAGAACGTAATAACTTATTATTTCATATTGTGTGAATAAGAAGAAAGCAATGCATATGCCGTGCCACGCATACTGTATTATTCAAAGAATTTGAATTTCCGCAGTCGTTAACATATTCATCCGTAGCCTTTCGCTTAAAAATATCTTTCATTGATTTTTACGACCTCTAGCAGAGTTCGCCATAATTATTTTCAATATAGAACACAAATATGCGAAAATTTAAAAATATTAGCTTATCAAAAACCTCATTATCAAAGTACATATACAATCAAACATATACAACAAAATTAAGTTTCAAAAAGAAAACAATTGGATCGGATTGGATATTCTCCTGCCTTCCGAATAACAACTATTTAGCAATTGTGTAAAAATCAAAATAAAGCAGATTTTAATTCGGTTACAGTTTATCCATAGTAAAACACATTTAACTCAACCGTTAACATTAAATGCTGCAACGGAAGTTAAAAGTCAATTTTTATTTTAAGAATTTTAAAAATACGTAAAACTGTTTCTAATGTTAGTAATAAACAAGAAAAATGAGCATCTGCACTGATACTACGCTCTTTCGTCACCAATCCTTTGATTGCAGTCTAGTCCCGGTGTACATGAATTTGATGTTCTGTAGACAACGTTCTTAAGAGAGGATGCTCTTATCGATGTTCTTATCATCCTCTAACTCCATGTGTACATTAATTTGATGTAAGTCTACCTTCTGGTACAAAGCGTGTTGCGCAGAAGGATAAAAATCAACTTCTGTTATGGGAATTTGTAACGTTGTACGTGATGCCAGGTAAAATAAGTAATTGCCTATTTTCAAGCCAAAATTCTAAAAGGGATTTTTTGTTTCTTTTTTGCGTAAAAATACGCATTACTTAATTTATAAAGCGTATTTGCTTATTTTATAGCTTGAAATATGCTTATAGGGGCGTTATCGAATCTCTGGAGAGCATATAATCTCGGACTATCCTCTCAGGATTGGTTGTCAAAAAGTTACCTAGCTTAAAATTTCGCCAGTGTAAATATAGTAAAAAATTTGAATGTAATTGAATGCTTCATCCCTATTTTGAAAATAACTTTAAATATTGTGTATGCTGCATACATTACATGTCTGGACTTCTTCAGGGTTGTCCAGTTTTAGGCCGTATACTGGCTACTTTGAAATAGTATGACAGTCCGTGAAACCAGCACGTTTTGAAAAAATGTATCAATCAAATTTCAGTAATTGAATTTTCGGCAATTTCTGAATGAATTTCTAAAACTAATTAATAACATTTAGCTGCTACTTTTAAAAGGGCCATAATTGCATGTTTTTTATTGTATAAATCTTCGTATTGGCACTAATTATGCCATTTCAATTCTAAATTGCATTTATCGCCTGATAGGCCATGTCCAAAATTTTTCGACGGCAGTCATTTGACATCCTTTAAGCAAATCCCAAGAGCGATAATATTTTTTTATACCTTCACAGAGTATAGGATTATAAAAATTCAGAGAGAAATATTTTTTCGTGAAGTCAAAATATTTTGACAGTACGCGATATATAAGAAATTCGTTTCTTTAAACGGATGATTCAGAAATAAACTCCTTCCATCCAGAAAGCTGCAGCATATCAGGCCGCAGCTTATTAAAATTATCAGACTGTATGATCACAGACTTATTCGGAGTGGTTGTCAAAAATATGACTTGCTGCGCGGTATAAAATTCTACTATATCGATTAACTTAAAATTTCTCGATGTAGATTCAGGTATTTAAAGTAATTGATTGCTTCATCGCTATTTTGTAACGAACTTTAAATGTTATATATGTTGCACACATTACATGTCGGGGCTTTTTCAGGACTGTCTATTTGCGGGCCTAATAATTACTCTCATATAGTTTTATAACCGGCAAACCCAGCATGGTTTAAAAAATGTTTCAATCAAATTTAATGAACTGAATTTTCTACAATTCCAAATTGAAGTTCTAAAATTAACTAACAACATTTTGCCGTAACTTTTAACAGGGTCATATTGGCATGTTTTTAATTGTAATATGTATTTCAAAAATATCCTTAAAATGTATTCAAACTTTTACTTTTTATTTAATTTTAATTCTAATCTATACCTAAATATGTTATAATATTTTCCAGTTGCAGTTCCCTCACTTAGCGGTTAATATTTTAGATGTCACTTTTTTTGGTTTCTTTTTTCAACAGCGACTTTTAAAAACCCACAGCTAACGATATATACGTCCGAAGTGTGGGCGCATGAATCTGCGAATAATAATCAACTTAACGATAAATAAGAAAGATCAATCATGCATAAAGCATTGATTATGAAACAGTTTCCAATTGCAAAACAATTTTACTTAAATATCACTAAAATGCGATACCTTCAACAGTGATATTTTTAAAATTACCATAATGCTATAATAATTTGTTGTATTTGAAAACTTAAAACTTCAACGAAAAAAAAATAAACTTCATTGAAATGGCGACATCTAAATATAAATCGCCTGACTCTCTATGTAAAAGATGTAACAATTTCATTTATATAGTTTTATTCCATTCCTTTTATTCAGCGGTGATATTTTTAAAATTATCCCAATGCTACAATAACTTATTTTACTTACAAACTAAAATTCGTGGATGTAAAAGTACTTTCTAACTCCATGCTTAAATCGATGAACGCAATGCTATAAAATTGTATGCTTCTGTATGTAAAATCAATGAATATTTCATTAATATCACCATACTCTAGAGCTACATAATTTTGCCTTAAAAATTTCAGCAATTCTTATACAACTCATCTTAGAGCTTGATGTGTTTTCATACTGCGTACATTAAAAGTAGGTTTCGTTGTAGAAATAATCAAGGTTTGATGATCATTTAGACTAAAAAAGATATTGTAATTGCGTTGGCGCAGAATATAGGTGCACAGTAGTTACGCAAATATAAAGCGATTTTAGGACTGATGGAGCTAAATATATAAATTTAAAACAACTTTAAAAATCACAATTTTTACTCTGGGAAAAAGATGGATGCCATATTTTATCTAAAATGAGTCACGTGATCTCTTTATATTATATGGGTTAATTATTATTTTAAATTTTATTTAGGAAACCACAGAACATATTTTGTTGATTTTTTTTTTATAAATTTTCTGGGATAATTTGAATATTTCCTAAAACCTTCGAAGCAATTTGTGAATTTTAAATTCTCTTAAAAAATGTTTGAAAAATTAAGTCCCATAGGGTTCAATGCATTTCAATTTTTCAATCTGGGTTTTATCCAAAACTAATTGGGTAATATTATTCATTTACATTTCCAAAACAAATTCTTAAACACTTTTCAACTATGCTGTAAAGTGGCAAAACGAAAGATGTAGTATTATCAATAGGGTCGGTTTCTATCATAAGTAAAATTGTCAAATGCTGGAGAGACGCAAATATTATGTGGATTGTTTCACGTACCCAATTGACATTTTGTATAATTTTTTAAGTAAGTTTTAGACTTTACAAACAGCATTTGGGAATTGGTCTACTCAGCCTTATGCTATTAACTTTGTTTACCGCATTTATTTAACGCACATTTATTTAACGCATTTTTCATTCCTTACAACACATAATATGCTATGTATATGAAAACTATTGTAACATAATTGAATATATAAATTTGAGTTTTTGTTAGATTTATACATTTTGTGGATATTATAACACGATTTAACTATTTTTAGAAAAACCGTTGTCTTTGTATATGCATGTGTAGAATGCCTATTTGTGCAATTGAAATCTAATGTACGCATGTGTCAATTATAACTCAAGAACTATCTGATTTTCGTGAAATTTACAGTTGGTGATTTAGTTTGGTGTTCATTAGATATTTTGTAGAAATTAACAAAATAGAAATAGTTTTCTTTTTTACAATATGTTCCAAAAAATGTTGTAAAGAAAAGTTAATATATGCGTATCTATATATAAAGCATATATAAAAAGAGTCCACAAATTATTCCGATATGTTAAGGTAAACCGAGTCGACTAAGTTTTCTGTTTATGGGAAATTTTGCGATTTGACGTCAATAAAACTCGAAATTACCAAGTAAAAGTTATATTATCAGGAAACTGGAAATTTGAAACAACTTATATGTTGTATAATTTAAATTTTATTTATTTATTAGGTAAAACATTTCAAAAATATTGCGCTGCTTCGAAGTACAGCTAAACGTTTTTAAGTATGGCTGCAAACTTTTGCAGAATTTAATTAAATATATAAAATGATTGTTTATTGGACGTAATTGATTATCATTATTTTGATATAGTATTTTATAAAAAAATGGTTGTTCTTAATTACATTTACATTAACTATAATAAACAAGAAAAACTTCATTTCAATAGCTTATTATGTTTCATATATAATGCTGTTTACACCCTCACACACACACATACATCGCCATAAAAACATTTGATTTGTATTCAGACGAGCCCCAAATATGATACTGCAACTACAACCATTCTCGAATTTTACGTACAACTCAAAAGTGCCTATCAACTTCGGTCCACCGTACACATTATACAAAATTCAAATCCAACGAGTCTGGCCAACCTAGGACTATCTAGCGTTCCCGCTGATGAATTGCTTTAAGATCTATATTTATTTCAAACAACAAACGTGGTTTCATAAAGTATTTATAGATATTTTAATTGAACGTTTTTCTTTATTCGAACTTAATTTTTAATTAGTTTGTTTTACTTCTTTCATCAAATTTTAGGTAGTCAGGTTTTGACAGAAGTCCGATTACTTAACACTTATTTTTTAACCGTTGTTATTCCTAATTTGCAACAGAGATTCATTTATCCAATATCAGCCCTGTCGTTCTTTGAAAAAAATTAATGAATGAAATCGTCTCTCCTAATGATAATGCAAAAATGTAGGATGGATTTTTTAAAATTTGCAAAGATAGAAAACTAACAATTTAAATGCAAGCAGCAATCAAAACACCTACTACCGAATATCGTCTATATCGTCTGTATCGGCAAAGCAGAAAAAAATAATGTAACGAAACATCTTAAAATAGGAATTTTTTATTTTAAAAATTGGCAACTTTTTAACGAATTTGAGTTTTTAATAAACATTACCAAGGTGCACATTACGGGAGAACATTCTCTGTAGCAAATTTCACCGCTGTTCGACACTTCGATTTTCCTCTATAGATGGCAACGATAGACAGAAACACAAACTAACATCATTTATTATGTGAGATTTTTTAAAAATTTAAAAAACTGTTATACAAACTCAAAGTTCATAATTTAAAGGCATTTTAGCGCAAATAAAGGAAACTTTCTTCATTACTATGTTCAAAAATTTCGATGCTACGTTCAGAAATATATTTCTATGAAACGCATAATACATCTTTAAAACTCCTGATGTTTATCAAAAGAATCTTCCTCCGTGATCAAACATATATACAACAAAGTTGTTTTGACAGCAGCACTCGCATCCGTTGTATATACTCCAGATCGTATGAATCAAATTAATAAATTTATTATTTCACAAACTTGAAGTTAAACAGATACTGACTTTATAACATGACGTACTCGTATATTGTCTGAACTGAAATTATTTAACTAAAACATTCTGCAAAATTATATGTGTTAAATTCAATATAAACCAATAATTCTTGATAATATATTATACTTGCATTACATAACGTAATAACGTTTTGTGTTTCCTGCCAAAAGGCATAAAATAAAAATCAGTCTTTTAAAATAGTTTGAAGTATTCAACATGATTGACTGCAGGATTGATTAGAGTTGAGAAATATACATTACTCAGTGATTTCTCGATTTTAGACAAAAATTTCCAGTTTTTTTTTTCAATTTTATTAGAATTCCCTAAAGTTAGGAATTCTTCAATAAAAATATCTGTTAAAGGGAATTTCGATCGAACGTGCTGTCGCCATTTTGTATCAACCTAGAGTGGTGCACAAAACTTGTGTACAACGGATATATTAAATTAAATTCTCTTATACATGGCAGAAAATCGCAAATTGTGAAATTCATTGCGTTGTACCGCTATTAAACCTCACCACATTTATCTCTAGTACGAGTTTCTGGAATAGAATATTTATTAATATTATACCACAATTAACTGCACCATTATAACTTCAATATAAAATCATTTATTACGAACATTTGGTTAATTATTAACTGAAATACAACAATTATCATATTATTTGCTGAGGAGAATGAAAATGTGAGACCAGGTAAATTCTATTATCAAATGATCTAAGACCTGCTATAATATTTGGTAAGTACATACCTCCTATTTCGTCTCCGGCCATTGATCACAATTCTTACATAGTAGTAATTTGTACCGGCACTAACTATAAGTATTTTGCTCTAACTCGTTCTGCATCTGCTCATTTCGTTGAAGACCGTATCAGGACATTTTATGAACTGTTTGTGGAATCTCTGTGGAACACACTGTTACGGAATCCTTATGGCATTAAGTCTGAGGCATTGTTTGATATTACAGACAGTCATAAATATTTGACATAAAACTATCTCCGCTAAATCTTGTCTCAACTCTGTTCCTGGTCTTACACCTAGTACCAGTACTAAGTTACAACCTTTACACGTAACTGATTACTGATACTGCTTCAAATAAATGCGATTTCGCGTATATAGATTATACATTGGCATGAAAGGTTGAAACATCAGTTTCCATCTATGTTTAATATCAATTTATATGAATGAAAATTACCCAACATTAGGTAGATAATAGGTTTCATTATTATTCAATAATTTTAAAAATATTGATTATCTTTTAAGTGCGATTCCTCGAGTATAGATTAAATTCCCGTGTATTGTTTAGACATCCTTTTCCATCCATCTTATTTCTGAAAAAGTTTAAAATAATTTCTTTAAAATATGCTCTTATCCCCCTATTTTCCATGCAAGAGTCCTTACAGCATTTTCTTATCCACATTCATCTAATTCACAGCCAACTATCCCTGTCATATAAATTAGAATCTAAATTACAACCGAACATCTTTAGCTTCAGTGAGCCAACCCCAAATTCCCCCCTCTAAAATTTCACTGAAAGATTTTTATTTTTATTTTTGAGTAATATTTTCTAGCCTTTCTTATGAAAGTGCCACTAAAGAGATTAAGAATATTTAGCCATGTTCTAAAATTTTTCAGTTTTGAACAATTGCGAAGTTAGTAAAACTTTCTTGAGAAATTGTTTATGTTGCAGACAGTGGCATATCTTAAAATAAACCTTCTAACTTAAGATAAACCGTCTGAAATAAAGAATACATTGTAGAAACTATTACACCCTAATAAGATTCAAATTAAAAATTAATTCATGTTTGGGAAACACCATGTTAATCGATTGATAAAAAAATGTCTCTAATGATCGTTTGACGTATCAAAACCAGCTGACAATATTTCTGATAAATGTTTGAAGGTATATTAGTGCCACCAAAAATAAAAATAATTCATGTAATAAATCCTATAATGCGACTCAGATTACTGAAAAATTTATGCTGAAAAGGAAAGGATTATGGAATCTAACGATGGCGCCTAAGCGTGTATCACACTCTCGCGCAGGCTCATTATTCAACCAGGTAAATCAGGATCGGAGAATGGAGTCCATTGCAGGATTTCCAGGATATTCAGTGATGATTTTATTTCTCTTGAAAAACGCTAAAGCCGCCGTTCCATATGAGGAAATTCGAACTGTAATAATTAACAACGTAAGAAATATTGTGCTAATTAATCAAAATATGGTTAAAATTGTGTTAACTAAAAATGTGAACTTTGGATTGATTCAAAATTTCAGAAGGATAACACATGGAATAATTCAAATCGGAGAGACACCGTACACATGGAAAAAAATTAATAAACCTAATTTTCTACAAGATAGATATGAGGGACCATTTCAAGTTATGAAATTTAGGTGAAAAGGTAGAGAGAAATAAATAGCTCGGTAGCCAATTGACCAAAGGGGGAGAAATGAAAAGAGTGTCTGCAGAGCAAATCATGTTTTTGTAAAAGAAATGAGAAAATATTTGGAATGATTTAATGAAAAGTTGGTGAAACGAAGTTGTTGCCAGTGAGTAAAAAGCCGATCATGAGCATAAAAAAGAAGTCTTAAAATGCAGACGAAGGTAGGAAGTCAGAGTCATGCTCCGGGTGAACCACTGTTGTATGGTTCTTGTGCTGTGGATGGCAGCATTATCATCCACGTAGATCACGTCGGCTGTGCGATAAAAATGAAACATTGCAGAGTGGACATGATGGGAAAGAGTGCTTAACTACTCCATATGATATCCGACCTTCCACAAACACCAGAGGACCAGTGCAAAACCAGAAAAATGTGCCCCACACCATGATACCCCCACCATAACCTTGAAAAGTGAACAAGACATGCTGGGTTCATGTCTTCTAGGGGCTTCCGCCACACTCTCTGTCTGCCGTCGGTGCAAAACAAGGTGTTGCGAGATCCAACAGACCACTTCTTCCAATCATTTGATGTCCAGTGACGCCGTTCTCGGCACATCTCCAAACGCATTATCAGGTTCTTCGCTGAAATGAGAGGGTTTCACACAGGTATACGACTGGCTACACCAACTCGCTGCACATTGTTCGGATCGAGATCTGTTGGGAAGAACCTTCACTGTAGTCTTCCGTCAGTTGCTGCACAGTAAGTCCCCCTTTCTGTCGTACACTATTTGAGACGCCGATGATCGCGGATTATATTGATAGTTCTGTATCCACAGTTTGGCACTTTTTAGACAATGCCTAGGGTTTCTGTTTCCAACTATTATCTACTTTGGATATATCACCTTTCGAAAAGAGAGTGAGTTGTTCTGTTCCGACCATCATGGCTCTTGCCAAACGGGCTAACACAATAAGATATTTTTCAAACAGATATATATCTGTCGTTTTCCCTTTTTTCCTCCACTTCTCTCAGAACACACAACGACCGCATTCTTATAGCGATGCTGCGATCACGTGTACCTCCCAGGACCACGTAATTTGCATACAGACGTCTGTGATGTACATTTACATGCATGTTCCACGTTTCTAATTCAATGGCTAGTGTGTGTACATATGTTTGTTATATTCATATATTATTTGATTGTAAGCAAAATAATCTTAAAATAATACAATTGAGAACATATCTTAAATAAATCTAAATCAAATCAAAATAACTTGCAAATGTGAGATGATGCATTTTTCACTATTGTTCTCTTCAAAATGACAATCTTTCGGAAATAGCTCCATCTTATAGAAACAAATCCTTGAGATCCCCAGAGGATATTATTCAGGAGACAGTAAGATTTTGAGACAAAGATCCTGATTTGAAATTCTTATATCTGCTTATGTTTTATTCGTGTAGCAGTGTCCCAGAAGAAGCGCAATGAAAAATTGTTGAATTATAGTCTGTAGTTTGGTTTGCATACCAATCAAAATTGAATACTGCAATTCGAACAAAATGAATTTTAATTATATAATCGATAAATATGAATTTCAAATCGAATAATATATCTCAGAAGTTGAAAATATTTTATAAGTATGAATACCTTTTCATTTTTTATTTATCGCGACTATATTTGTAATTTCAATCGTGTTCAAAGTTTTGCCTGGCGTCTCATTCTCGACTCTATGTGTGTTAAATCTTTGTATTATGATTTTCTGGATATTTAACTCTTTGCTTCTGATGATGAAACGTTTAATTGGTTCGCCTGATTTATTTATGTACGTATTTTGTAAATTTAAATTAATGTTGGCTTGAACTATTTATATACATATTTGTAATTCACGATAATTTTTTATTATCGGTTTATCCAACTATCCATATACAAATTTTGTATTCGCGATTTTGAGCTGTGTATAAAAGTTCCCGTCTGTCATTTTTTTAATATTGCCATGGATGATGGACGTTATGACATCTGAAATTACTCTGGTACTCGTGTAAATTTTTGTGTACGTCACTAATAGTGTTTTTAAATAAATACATTTTACAAAATTTGTAGTCTTTGCTAAAATTTTTTTATGCTAAAATATATATATTTATTTATGCTAAAATATATATATATATATATATATATATATATATATATATATATATATATATATATATATATATATATATATATATATATATATTAAACTAACTTTAAATACATAAAAATTATAAAGAATTTAGTTTCTAATAATTACCTTCAATGGCGATATTAAAAATTTATTTTATATGGGTATTATGAGGGGCATGACAGGATTTAAATGGGATTCTTTGACAGGGATTGAAAGATTCAGATCGTTTTAACACCTAATGCCCTCTTGGAATCAAACTTACTTTTATATTTCTTCATATTTTCTTAATCTCATCAAAGTTTCCAGAGATCATTTGTTAAATACAGTTATCCAATTATGTTATCCTGGAAATATCTTGTTTAATTCATATTTCACCTTTTAATTAGATATATTTAGAATTGTTTTCTTCATCTTGTAATTGGTTTGTTCCTCTTTCTTGTGATGACGGGTTGTTCCCTGTTTTAATACGAAACTGAGAGTTTCCATTTTTAGATGAATGTATCTCTCCCCATAATAGTTTATTTCATGTTAATTTGGTTAATTTAAGACATCAGCTTCCTAAACTTTTGACCTTCAATTTTATTTCCATCCTATAAGAACAGTATCTCAAATCTTATTTGTCTCCCCTTATTTAGTTTCCCTTTCATGTTCGTTTCATAGATGATGTATTTGCCCTGCTTCATCAGTCTCGTCTTAATTTTAAAATTATTATTTCTTTAATAAAATTACATTACCGCGTCAGAATAATTATCTGCATCGCCCAAATTTAATGTTTGGTGCATTAAATACTTATGTTTACCGTGCTATTAAATCAGTGGTTCTCAAACGGGAAGCCGCGGCACCTAAGGGTGTCGCGAGATTTTAAGGAAGGAAAAGAAAAATTTATTGTTGAAAAATTAAGAACAATTATGAAAAAACAAGAATATTATGTTTGGAATGAAGAATATTTTTTGCTTATGGTACGTATGCCAGACGATATAAATTCGGTGCTCCCTCACAAAGTCGCCCACAGTCTCTGGCGCCCGTTGTGAGAGAATGGGGACTATTTTTAGAGGATGTGGGGGCTCTTCTGCGTATTTGGCGAGTTTTATTTCGTACACTCTGGCAACCCTAAACTCCACCACGTGGCTGGAAATAAGTGGACGTAAATCTTAAACTGGAGAATATGGGACATTATTTTTGTGCTGACAACGTGGTTTTCAATTTTACTGCTTCCGTGTTTTTCATTATGGATAAGTTTTTGGTGAAAGACGTAAAATTGAGGAAAGTCAAGAAGAAGTTGAAGTGGGGGTTAATACTGAAGTTTCTTCCGATTCCTCGAGTTTAATTGGTGATAAAAGAAACGAACCTCCTCCTAAGAAAAATAAATATTTGGACAGTTATTTGTCGTATGGTTTTACGTAGAATACTGACCAGGACAATCCTAGGCCCGTTTGTGTAGTTTGTGGGGAAACTTTCAACAACCAAGTCATGTTCCCTAGTATGCTTAAGCGGCATCTGCCTACAAAACATCCAGGTGAGTCTTAAAAAAACTCTTGCTATTTTTCACGTTTACTGAAAGGCCAGTATAAAGCTGCTTCTAGAACAGTTAAAAGGGTCACCATGTCTGATTCTAGTATTGAGGCTTCATTTAAAATTGCTGAGTTGATAGAAACAAAAAATGAAACCTCACACTCTCGTAGAGGAAATAATTGGTCCAGCTTATACCATCATTGTTGAAACTGTACTTGGCCAAGAAGCTAGAGATCAGGTTTCGAAAGTTCCTCTCTCGAACAGCACAGTAAGCCGTAAGGTATCTGAAATGTCAATAAATACAAACGAACAAGTTGTGGGGAAAATGAGAGCCAATGGCAAATATGCTTTACAAGTAGACGAAAGCACAGATATTAGCTCCAAATCACAACTCTCTGGGTCTGGCAGATTCATTAATGACAATGACATTATAGAACAATTTCTTTTGTAAAGAGCTCCAAACGACCACCACTCGTCAAGACATTTATAATTCAGTGTCTTCTTACCTCACAAAACTCCTGTGGGAGAATTGTGTCGGAATTTGTACCGATGGCTCACCATCCATGGTAGGAAAATTTAAGGGGTTTACAACTAGAGTCCTCACAAAAATCCCTCTGTGATAAAACTCACTGTTTTTTGCATAGATAAGCTTTAGTTTAAAAAACTTTATTCAACGAATTTTTCGAGGTTTTTAATCAGGCTGTCAAAATGGTAAATTACATAAAAACACGACCATTAAAAACAAGAATATTTGAAAAAATATGCCACAAATAGGACGCTGCTCTGTTTCATTAGTTTTACACACAGAAATCAGGTGGTTGTCTAAAGGCAATGTCTTAAGCCGTCTTCTAGAACTTAAGGAAGAACTTATTTTTTTTTTTTTTTTTTTATAAAGCAGAAAAACATAACCCGTTTAATGAACTTTCGCACAATAATGTTTGGTGTTTGAGACTTACGTACTTGACTGATATATTCAAAAAGCTTAATGAATTAAATTTGTATGTTTAAGGTCAGAAAGATACACTAATTTCATCAACAAACAAAATAAAAGATTTTAAGAGAAAACTGGCCTCGTGGAAATCACCGATCCAAAAAGGGGATCTGTCTAACTTTCCCTCCCCTCTTGGTCTGATGAATGAAGATGATTTCAGTAGTCTAAGAAATATAGAACATCTCATTCTTGACCACATCTCGCAACTAGACAATGCGATTGATCTATACTTTCCATCCCTATCAATGGAAAAGTTGGACTGGATTGTGCCACCTCTGAATTCACAGATATAACGTGGAAGAACTGACCATTACTGCTTCTGAAAGGGATGAATTCATCGATGTTTGCACGGATTCTACTTTAAAAATTAAATTTGAAAAAAGTAACGAGAAATCAGTGGCTACCTTTTGGCTTGAATTATCGCAAGAATATCCCAACATAACTAAAAAAGCCATAGAGCTACTTTTACCGTTCTCCACGTCATATCTGTGTGAACAAGGATTTTCCGCCATGACAATAATCAAGTCAAAATCAAAACATAGACTTATAAGTTTTTGGGGATGATATTCGTGTTGCGTTGTTAAACCTGAGACCAGATGTAAAATTATTATGTTTAAAACACCTGCCTCAAATTTCGCACTAAATTTTTAATGCTACTGATACCTTTATTTGGAGCCATTTCTATATCTTTGATTTTTTTCAAGCTTAAAACAATTAATTTAAATATTTGGCAGAGAAATTATTCCTATATAAATACACTATTGTAACTAAAATTTGCAAAACTTAATGTTAACCTTTTTTTAGTTTTAATCATTTATTTCTATTTTTCCCATTTAATTTTGAAATTTTTTTTATGTGTTATAAAACACATAGTTATGAAACAAAATTACGTGATTTCTATTAGATGAGTTATTAGATTTTTAAAATTTCTGTGCATATTATATTCAATGATACTCGAATTTTACTCATATTATACTCTACCTTTGGCGTATTATAGTTTGAGCTTGATTATTTTAAATAAGTCGAAATAGATATGAATTCTGTCGTATATATTTTCGATCGTGCTTCTAACAAAAAATTTTGAAGCCACAGTAATACAAGGGAGATCCCGTTAAAGAACATAGTCATTTTTCAAAAGTAATTTTATTCTAAAATTATTTATAAAATTGCTAAAATTATCAAAATGTTTGGTATAAATATGGGTTTTTCTCCTATCAATAAAATTTTTTTTTCATCTCATAATCCTATTAGGAAGCTTAAAAATAGGGAACTTTATCAAAATACTTGTCAATGCAGACATTCATATATTATACAAAATTAATGTGCCTTAAATTACTCTTTGAAATAACATACAAAAATAAGAAATTAATAAAGTTTTCATCACTAATAACTGTTGGATCGTTAATATCGTACATCTGCTGTGCTGGTATATCACTCCTAATAGAGTCTCGTCTAAAAGTGACAGCTAAAAAAACCGTTAGATTTGGGCCCCTCAGTTGGTAAATAAATAAATATATTTGAAATATAGATTAGAAAAAAAATTAAATAAATGGTTAAAGTTTGAGATAAAAATTAGGAATGTTTCAGAAATATAAATAGCAATTAAAACATTCCAACACCCATTTTTAAAAGTTATGCATAAAAGTTATGCAGTTCTAGCATAAATGCTGTTAATTTATGTTAGAACTTTACTCAGAAATTACAGATAAATCAAATAAATAAATGCTCAAACTATTTTATTTAAAAGCTTGATGATTTGACAGTTTACAAAATAATTTCATAGTACGACCTGCGACGCAAATAGACAGCTACAGTCTGTTACAAAAGTATAAGACCACGAGACTTTTTGTTATTTAGGTATTAATGAAACATTTTTTTATTCAAAATCAAAACTACTCCATGTCAGAACAATTTCTAAATAAAATTTAGCAACTTATGTGTACGAAATTCATTTAGAAAAAAATATAACAGCAATATAAGAAAAAGTGGCACAAATGCCTGTTACAAAATTATAAGACCACATGTGGAAAAATAAAGTTTTAGCAAATTTAGTAAGTTGTTGCTCCAACATTTTTCTGAATAACTTGAAACACACAATTTGGCATCGATTTAATTAAATTTTTAAAGACAGATTCCGGAATATTGTCCCATTTCCCCATAATGGTGGTTTCCAATTCATATGCCGAATGATATTGTTTGTTGTTTTCGTATACTTGGCGAGACAAATAACCGTACCGGTTTCCTATGAAGTTTAGGTCAGGGCTAAGACTCGGCCAAGATATAACACCAATCTTTTTTCTTTTGAGCCATGCTTTTGTTGATTTAGATGCATGACTGGGAGCATTATCTTGTTGGATCTTCCATTTCGGCCCTCCTAAAAGTGGCCCGAAGGGTATCAGACTTCCGTATAACATTTGTTGATAACTGTTCGAGTTCATTTTGCCATAAACTCTTTGCAGATCGCGTTTACCTGCATATGAGAAAGCGCCCCACACCATTACGGAACCGTTTCCCATCTGCCTACTAATGAACTCACGAGATTCTTGCCTTAAGTCATGTCATTGCTTAAGTCATTATAGTAGTTATTGCCGTACGGACCATCTAAGTTGAATTTTTTCTCGGCCGAAAATATTATATTTTTCCATATAGAGTTCCAGGACATAACATTCTTTGCTCACTTCAGATGTGTTTCTTTATGATGTTTAAGAATCGTGGTTTGCTTCTTAGTTTCTGAAGTTTAACATCAACATTCGACTTCAAACTCCGCCTACATGAGGAGGCGCGGTAGCCCATTGGTTAGCGCGCTGGGGTTGCACTCGGTAGGCCCGGGTTCGATTCCAGCCACTGCCAAAAAACTGCCGCCGTGTTCATGCGGAGTACGATCACGTTAAACATGTGGGTCCGAAAGTCCTTCCGAGAGGTTGGTGGTAGGGGAAGGAGGGTACGGTCCCTGTGGATGCCTCCCCCACTGGATTCCGGTCTAAATTGGGTGGCACTTCCCGACCGTCCAAACAGTTACCTTACACCTTTCTGGTAGGTCGGACGGTCTGGGTTTCAACAACAACACAGTTACATGAGTTACAGTGCCACACAGTTACATTGGTTAGCGCGCTGGAGTTGCACTCAGTAGGCCCGGGTTCGATTCCATCCACTGCCAACACTGCCGCCGTGTTCATGCGGAGTACGATCACGTTAAACATCTGGGTCCGAAAGTCCTTCCGAGAGGTTGGTGGTAGGGAAAGGAGGGTGCGGTCCCTGTGGATGCCTCCCCCACTGGGTTCCGGTCTAAATTGGGTGGCACTTCCCGTCCGTCCAAACAGTTACCTTACACCTTTCTGGTAGGTCGGACGATCTGGGTTTCAACAACAACACAGTTACATGAGACACTTGTTTACTTGTCTGATGTGCTATTTTATAAGTGGATTGGTAGTTTTTCTTTGCAAGCTGGAAAATTTATCTATTATCACGAGCTGATAACTGTTTTTTGCGGCCAGATCTTTTCTGCTTTCCATACAATTCGTTTTTACTCAAAAAATTGTGAATAACCGTTTTAGAACGATTAAGAATCTTGCTTATTTCATGTTCCGACTTTCCTTTTCCATTGTAGAACCAAACTTTCCGCACTTCTACTTCAGACCAATCACTTCCATTAGGCATTTTAATAATCCAACGAATCAAACAGTTCAATTCTGAATTTCTGCCTTTTTCCCTTCTTTCCAGATAGTTTAGGTTACAGTTAAACTCCGAAGTTAAACAAAAATCGTCTGCATTATTAGAAAATCTAAAGTGGTCTTATATTTATGTAACACCATGATTTCGAAAAATCGTTTGGCACGAAAATAATATTCGATCTGTTTTTTTTTTCTAAGCTAAATCAACACACCTTCTTTGAAATTCACATTCAATGTTGTCTTTGTTGAGAAAGGGCGCAATTTTGTGTGGTCATATAATTTTGAAACAGACTGTAGCTCTCCATAAGTATAGACACGTAATAATTAACGGACACGTAATAATGAAAGGTTACACAATAACGAAATAATGGTTAATTGCTTTATTCTCTGGGGCGAATTTTTGGGCACGAATTAGCTGGGGCGAAATTTTAAGTGACTGGATTTTCATGTTGCGAACCACGTTTCCTCTTACAAGACAATATGTTCTGGATACTGGATAAGATTGCCCGAATTTATGTGTTCATCTACGGCTTCTAAATAAACAGGCTAACACAACTTCAGTCTGTTCAACCAGTTGTTGTGTATCTGTGCATTTCATTGACAACCTGACAACCACATGTTACATGGCTAATGTTTGACCTGTAATTTGGCTGTAAAATGGGTGCTTCTGTTGCCAAAACTTTATACCAGTCATTCAAGAAAGAAGTCTAGAATAATAAATTTCCTAGAAATAAGGAAGAGTAAGTATTCCATTTCGCCAAGCACAGCCATAGTTTTCACTTTGAGTAGATGGCGGCTGTTGCGTCAGACCATATGTTTGGGATTCTCTTAGCTATATCCAATATTCATCCCAATTGCGACTACAACCTTATTCGGTGCAGCTTTCTTGATGGCCGGACCTCAATGGGTGCAACATCCTGTTTAATTGAATCATTTATTATATTAAACGTACTTCTAAAATATTATCGACACATATAGACTGTTCCAAAAATATCCTAATTTTAATTTTTCATAATTTCAGATTTTCTGGGGGGATAAAATAAGTAATCTCTGACCAAATTGCTGAAAAAAAACTCTGAATAAAATGAAAGGAAATTTGGACTTGAAATGTCAGAAATTGTGGCGATATGAAATTACACCGAATTTTTATTTCAATTTCCGTAATTTTCCTTGGTCATTTTAGCTCCTGCAAAAATAGTGATGTGAAATGAAATCATCGACTTTAAAAATCACCCTCGTCATTCATGTTAAATGGTAATAGTACTCACTATTTCAGTGCCCCCCATCCCCAATAAATTACGGAATACCGAAATGGGAGGTGGCAAAGTGGGCGTGTCTATAAACACAGCTGATACATGCCAAGTCTATTCACAATTGAAACTTGAAGATGTATTTTCATGTTAATTTTTTTATACTTGAAGATGTATTTTCAAGGTTATTTTTTTATACTTGAAGATGCATTTTCATGTTAATTTTGTTATAATTGAACATATTTGTCAGAATTTTCAAAAGGTTTACTTTTTTATAGGTGGCAGGGTCACCGTTCTCTCGGCTGGTCTTTTAAGTAAAAGTCAAGGAAAAGCCCGCATTGCAATTAGTAAACTGTATATACAGGGTGATTTAAAAGTTCGGAGCAAAAGTAAAACGCTATATAAAAATATTTATGAGTCGGAGAGACATGCGGTTTGCAGATTAATATTCGTAATGCAGTATATGCGTAATGCAGATCAGTGTCCTAAACCCCAAAAAATCACGGAATACTGAAATAGGGGTATGCAAAGTGGGCGTGTCTATAAACATAGCTGATACACGCCCAGGCTATTCACAATTGAATCTTGAAGATGTATTTCCATGTTATTTTTGTTTTTAAATTGAACATATTTGTAAGAATTTTCAAAAGGTTTAATATTTTTATAGGTGGCTGGGCCACCGTTCTCTCAACTGGTCTTTTAAGTAAAACTCAAGTACAATGCTGTCATACGAATTTAGTCATTAGTAGGGGGGATATACATCAAATTATTTACAAATTTATCAATAATATTACAGAATAATAATATTAAAAATATTACAAAATATTACGGCAAATTCTCAAAAAGTGGATCCTATTGTGTTTTTCAAGTATATATATATATATATGATCAAAATAAAATATTTCATTTTATAAGCGCCCCTCTGCAGAAAATAACCGTTGGATGCACTGGAGGAATTTAATAGGTACCAATGTCTATGTTAACTGTACAAAACAGACAAACCACGTTAATGATGATAATATTTTACGGTACACATATCTTCATGTTACTATGTTAATGACAGTTCAATGTTACTGAACTTTAATAAGAACATTCCTGAACTAGTGGTGCTGTTTGCTTCACTATGAGCAGGATTCTCAAGTTTGATTTCAGTTAAGTTTATATTTTGTATCTAATTTGGTGATAGGGAATTTTGGCACATATTTTTTTTCGATTTAAGCTCGTTTAATATGCATGTATGTACCTATGATATAAAAGCATGCATGAATGAATATAAGTTTGCTTTATACAGGGTGATTAAAAAAAGATAGGCCAAACTTTTGAGGTGGTAGTACACACCAAACCAAGCATTTTTCGTCGAAGTTTACGGAGTCGGAAATGAAACGTAAAGGCGTTACAGGGCGCTTATTCGTTGGGAAGCGGTCGCACTGCAAACATAAATGCGTCATTCTGGTTGTTATTTTCTGGCTGAAGAAAAAATCCACGTTTGCAAATTTTATCTGGGGAAAAAGAGGAACATTTATGCAAATTTTCCTAACACCGAATGTATGGCCTTATCAGTTTGCAACAGTTATTCGCAGTTCCATCTTTTGAGACGACGGAGGAATTTACAAATATGAAAAAAGCCGATGTGTGAGTCTATGGATCTATGGATCTTCCACAACCGATCTATGGATCTTCTTCTTGTGGGGATATCTCAAGATTATCGTCTATGACACTTTCTTTGAATCTGAAAAGGAACTCGTAGACAGAATTTCGACCGCTGCTTCCGAAGTGCGCGACATTTCTGGTCTGTTCGAGAGAGGTCGTCAGTCCCTCCCTTGTCGCTGTGAGACGTGTATTCAGACTGGCGATCACTCTTTTGAGTCATTACTATAATTATTGCTTATTAAATGTCATTTTATAACTTCATTCTTGTGTTTTCGCCTCATCTCATCGGTTGCACCTTTTATGCTTCATTTTGACATGGTAAACTATGACGAAAAATGTTCAGTTTGTTGTGTACTACCACCTCGTAAAGTTTGGCCCATCATTTTTTTTTTCATCAGCCTATGTAAGTTTGCTTTATTATATATAAATATGCATATATAATATTATATTCTTTTTCAGAAGCTTGACTTTTGAACGATTGTTTATATATATATATATATATATATATATATATATATATATGTATATATATATATATGTATATGTATATATATATATGTATATGTATATATATATATATATATATATATATATATATATATATATATATATATATATATATATATATATATATATATATATATACATATATATATATATATATATATATATATATGTATATATATATAATAAAAAAGTTTGAATGTCCAATGAAAGAAAAGTGAGAAGCTGTAACTCGAAAAACCTAACTTTCTAACAAGTTTACAAAATAAAAGTTTAATTTAGCAAATCTTCAATCAAATGGAAAAAATACAAATTCCGAATCATAAAATCAAATAAAAGTATCTAAAAACAATGGTATGGAATCGATAAAAGAAAAAACAGACGAAATCCAAGCACAAACGCTATACATGTGGACAAAGTCTAGGCCTAAATCATGGATTTTTTCACTTCTTCAAAACTCTTTCTCAAGTCCAAGTGTTTTGCAGAAGCAAACACATAAATGTATGTTTCTGAAAAAATAGATAGATTATATCTCTAAACTATTTCTACTTGGACAGCATACATAAAAATAAAAAATAAAAGGAAAAAAGGATACCTGGAATCTAACTCAACAAATACACGAACATATCGATCTCGGGAATTCAGCGTGTAGAGACTAGTGCTGCCATTCACAAAGGAAAAAGATATGATTTACCGTTGCCATTCGTAAGAAATAAATAACAGTAATGCGAAAAGACAAGTATAAGAGATAATATACAATCAAGAGGGGCAATATTCGAAAGGCTAATGTGTAAGTGGATGTAAAATTAAAATATAATTAAAACAGGTGTATGGAAATGTCAGGCCAATATTCACTTTTCATATGTAATACAATGCGATAAATTGGGTGACATCATTCTCGTGGATCTAGCTCGTTTCATCCATGAAAAAAGATACTTTGAGTAATACTTTTGTTTTTGAACGCCAATAGTCATTTATCTGCTATAAGGATAACTTATTTCTCCGTCCATAAAGCTTGGCGAGATTTTGGCGAAGAATTTGGCGGAATGTCACTTGGCGACTTTTTTAAATGTTGCAAAAGTAACGAAAATCTCGGCAAATGGATAAAATTTACCACTTATTGTCGAAAATTCAATATCTTGGAAAGAATACAGGTATCTACTATAATAAAAACCTATTTTTTTACTGTAAAAGTAGCAAATTCATTGCATTATATAAGGAAAGTCATGTGTTGCCCATATCAGAGTTTTATTTATATTACGACAATTTCTGAATTTCTCGCTGTGAAATAGAGAATAGCAGGTCAAAATTTGAAAAACAGAAACCTCATCTTCTCCGTTAGTTCTGGTCCTGGAATTTCACTTTTTCTTGTTTTATTAAAAGCTAAATATATGTAAAGTTATAATATAACATAAAAAAAAAATCAATGGATTTTTGTGCAGATTTTTAAAGGCCACAAAACACAAACCGCAAGAGCCATTTTTCTATAGTGTGTCCGGACGATTTTTAAACATAAAATGCGTTAAATTAAATACGTTAAATTAAATATGGATTTCAAAAATAAGTGTAAGAAATCTATTACAAGTTCAGAGCTTCTTTATATAGCGAATGCTTGCCAAAGGTTGCTACTAAGAAAGTAAAATATGTAATGCAGGCACCACACAATTTTTCACTACAATTCAAAAAGTCTGCAAATACTGTCTGCAAAATAATCCACGACATTGATTATTATTGAAAATTACATGGAATTTGCGTTTAACTATTTTCTTATTTTTCATTTGGCGCAAACCAATATATAATGTAAAAAAAGAATATCAACATCAGTAGCACCAAAAGCCTTTGTGTAGCTTGCATGAAGTTTAACAATTTGATTTAATGCAGCAGTAATTTAATTGCTTATCAACAAACTAGTCACAGTGGTGAAACATTTTTTTTACTGTAAAAGAGTGTTGGTCCAGATTCTATTACAAGCCATTGAATAAATTTTCTTAAAATTAATACTTTCAAACACTTTTAAAAACACAGACAAAATAACAACAGGTCTATAATTAGTGATATCACTCTTGGGCTTCTTCTTGAAAATTGGATACGTTTTTGAAATTTTCCAAATTGCGGAAAACACTTTGCTTTCCCTCCTAGACACGTTAAAAATTACCAAGTACGAATAAACAAAAATATTCCAACAACCCCTATCATGATAGAAGGCGGTACCCCATTGAACATACTAGATATACTACATTTCACTACCTTAATTTCACTCAAAATATCAACAGAGGTAATATAATTAAATAATCTTAAACACAATTAGAAGAAAATCTGATGTGGGCAGCACATGACTTTCCTTATATAATGCAATGAATTTACTACTTTTACAGTAAAAAAAAGTAGGTTATTCTTATTCTTATAGTAGATACTTATAGTCTTTACAAGATATTGAATTTTCGTCAATTAGTCTTCATTTTCATTGATTTAGCGTCATTTTTATCCATTTGGTGAATTTTTCGTTAATTTAGCAACATTTAAAAAGTCGCCAAGTTGGCGATATTTCGCCAAATTCGTCTCCAAAATCTCGCCAAGCGTTATGGACGGAGAAATAAGTTATTCTTATAGCAGAGAAATGACTATTGGCGTTCAAATACAAAAGTATTACTCAAAGTATCTTTTCTTCTGAACAGAATGAGCTAGATCCCCGAGAATGATATCACCCAATTTATCGCATGATATTACATATGAAAAGTGAACATGCTTCTCAACAGTTACTATATATTTTTTTTTAATTTATTGGATTTTTTGATGAATTTATTTGAAAATTGTGCAATATCTCGCGAACGGTTCATGCTGGCGTTCTAAAGTTTATGTCAATCGTTGTCTAAGGAAAAATTACATACGAAATGTCTGTTTGCGTAACTTTACTGAAGGTTTTGATTTTTTTGATAATTTTTTCAAAATGTCACTCGAAAATTTAGAGGGGTTCTGAACATTCGATTGTATTTTAAACCAGTAGGCTTCCAATATTTACGCAATGTGATTTTTGTACCAAATTTCATTTGCATCGCTCCATTCGTTCGTGAGATATCGTCTCCACAAGCTCACTGACACACACACACACACACACACTTTCACACACACACACACACACACACACACACACACACACAGTCATCATCTCAAAAATGTTCGATTCGTGATCAGGGATGTTTGAAACGTGCTCTTCTGTCGAAAACTCGAATTCGAATTTCCGACCCCATCGCAACCTTATACATTATGTTTATAAGGAAGGTAATAAATATAAATTAAATACACAGTACATTGATAGCTTAGAAAGTAAACATATATGTCGATTCATCTATTACTATAGTATTACATTGAGAAAATTGTTATTTTTAAGGGAATTACTTTATTAAATATTATTATATAGTTTTTATTTGATTAATAATTATTGTCTACTTATTAATAAGTAAAATTACTATTCTGAATGCTGATAAATTCATAAGGATTGTTAAAACACCTTACAGGTCACTGCCAGCGACTGTGACTCAAATCGATTGCGAATGATGAAGGAGTAAATACTGTTGCTCAAGTTTTCCTTAATAGTAAATTAATCATAACACAAAATGAAAAGCAAATATAGTGGAGACGCAGCATTCGAAAATCTTTGGACTTTTTCTTTCTGTCCGTTTTCACACCAGGTGGCGCTAAGCTATTGATTTTTTGTATTTAGCAATTTTATTTTTAGCCAGCATAGTCTAGCACTCATTTAAACTTTCAGATCTACGCTTCAAAAACGTCTGTCTCCTTATTTAACTTTTTTGACCTGCATTTCACATTTTACATTATACATTTAGTATACACATTATACATAGTTTTTATATTATACATAGTTTTTTACATTATACATTTTTTACAATTTACATTATACATATTTTTGTATTTTTACATTATACATATTTTTGTATTTTTACATTATACATATTTCAACGCTTTTAATTCTCGAATAAAAATTTGTATTTCTTATTTAAAGCTTATACAATATATATATATATTTATATATATATATATATATATATATATATATATATATATATATATATATATATATATATATATATATATATGTATATATATATAATAAAACATGTTATAAAAACTTAATTTTAATCATTTCTCAATGCAAAAGCTATTCGGAGAAAAAAGTATGGAAACACTCTCACAAAAAATATTGAATAGAACGGGAGAAAAAAACCCTAATGTAAAATCAACTTTAATCTGCACTTTTTATGCATTTTAAAGACAAAAAGCCGACGTTCATACATATATTTTAAAAAGCATAAATTGAATAAGTGTTCGTTAAGAGAGCAGCTATAATGGGATTTTTAATGGAAAATTATTTTCTTCGTAAGAAACTTCAGAGCAAAAAAAAAAATTAATTATGAATTTTTAAATGGCAAAAACTCTTAATATTAAAAATCACATTCTTTGTTATTTGGAGATATATTCGCCATATCAAATGGAACGGGACTATTTTTAAACAAGAATAAATGAACATGAACTTACAGACATGGTATATCTATTAAAATATGCGGACCGACATTCGTGTATTTTTACTTTCCCTGCAATACATGGTAATGCATAGGGAAAGTATTGGAATCATGTCGAAAATCGCAGCACGAGTTTTCTACGGATCTACACGTTGCGAGACCTCTAGAATACGAAAAAACTGTTTTTAGCGTGACGTCTGTGTGTGTGTCTGTCTGTCTGTCTGTGTGTCTGTATGTGTGTCTGTCTGTGTGTCTGTCTGTCTGCCTGTCTGTCTGTGTGTCTGTCTGTGCAATGTATGTAGCCAATCTGACTCAACTAATGGACCGAATTTTATAAAATTTGGTAGGTAAGACACTTGGATGTGACCGTGGTGCTGATTATGTTTTCGTGCGATTCGTAAAAGCAGAACCCGCCTTTTTTTGCGAAATGGCTGCTAAAAATTTCATTTATCTGCTCTAGCTAAAATACTAAATGATCAAATTTCACAAAATTTGGCAGATAAGTTACGGATTGTAATTTTTGGAGTTACGGATTGTAAATTTGCTAGATCGTACTTTGATCAATCAGTCAAGCAATAAATCTATTGATTTTATTAAAATCTCAGAGTACAAATTTACATTGTGTTTATCTATAAATTTACTTCAGACATAGTGTAAGTGACTTATTTGACACTTTGTCAAACTCCACATTAAACTTTATAGAATGTGAAAGCTACAAAGTCGAACTGATAAAAATATAGTTGAGATTCTACTAGATAACCAGACTTCATTTTCATGTTAAACGTATCAACAGAAACAAATATATAAAAAGAAACAAAGTAAAATTTTTAGAGATGAGTAAATGTAAATAATGCATTTGAATAAATAAAATGCATATAAAATATTAAAATAATAATGACACTTTTTTGTTATTAAAATATTTTCTATTTTTTAATTTAGTTTTTGTCTTCCCTAAAGTAGATAAATAATATTCTTTAAACATTTATTTTTCTGTAAAGGTGTATATATCTATATTGTACTGTTGTTTTTTTTAATAGACATTGCATAATATTAATTTTATTATGTAATATAAAGTAAGAAATAATACTTTATCTATAAACATTTAGTTCAATTTATACGTATCATATTGTTCAAGTGGTATAAATTTCAAATCATAAAATTAATTCAATGAAGTTTGAATTCTAACATGAAAAATAAATTTATTTAAAAGTTCTCAATATGACGCCTGATGTAAAATTGATTTTATAAATGCATATTGTTATGATAAACCGAATATGGCTGATGCAGCGTTTAAATTGTTATAAACTTATAACAATGATTTATTTTCTTTGAATTTAAAAACTACAAATAAATCTTGATATTGACCAATTGGACTGATGCATATAAGATAGATATAAATAAATAAATAAATAACATTGTAAAAAAGAGATAATCAAGATAGAATATTCTTATCTAAATAGTGCTATATATATATATATATATATATATATATATATATATATATATATATTTGATATGTGTCTTTAAGGCTTTACAGAAATATGCTGTAAAGATGATCTGCGAGGTAAGTTTTTTTATTTATTTATTTATACTAAGATAACTTTGACTATATCTTTCCCCAAACACAATTCACAAAATGATTTATTTACAAAAAGATTATTCAAGTTTTATCTGAGATATTTTATGTAATGTTTAGTATAAAAGAAAATTTATATGCATATTTCTGTACGAATGCATTATTTAAGACAAACTTAGTGTAATTTTTACATTCGTTTTATACCCTTACCTAAATTGTAAGTAGAATGGGTATGATTTTATATCAATTTCATATAATTATAAAAATAAACTTTTGCTTACCAAATAATAATGAAATGTTTTACAAAATAATAAAGAAAATAAAAAAAAAAGTTCACCGCATCCCAGACTGAAGAAACAGCCTGTTTTATTGAAGAAACGAATTTAAAAAATATATTTAGCATTAATATCTCCGTATAAACTGTAAAAGGAATTATTCCTATAGAAAAATAATTCTCCTGAAAACTTATTTTGAAGCCGAAACATTTTTTAAACAGTTAGATTATATAAATTTGCAATTTAAAATGACGTTTTTTTGGCATAGAAAAGTATACAGTTGACTAATTGTTGAATCAAATGCTGGGTCATATTTAACTATAGCGCCATCTATTGCACTTCCTGAGTAATTCTCCCGAATTTTTTCCTTGATCGCGACACCAGGTACTCCAGTCACTACAGTGTATTATTACGAACGTATGTATCCTCAGGGATCGTGGATGTGCAGACAGGATTCAAGAATGAATCCAAGTCTCTGTATAAATACAAGCTCATTCACAAGCACGACGTAAACAAGAACAATATATAATCAAATAGCATTTAAATGCTCCACTAATTTCACAAAAGAACTGATATTAATATCAAAGCATTGACAAAAGTAGTTTCACAAAACAACAGCTTCTTCCCGGTCGTCCAAATAGTAGCTCAAGTCCTCTGGATGAGTCAGACGGCCTGGGTTTTCCACAAAACAACAGCTAGCCAACGACCCTACCGTGCTGAAAACACCGGTTCTCGTTAGATCACCGAAGTCAAGCAGCATCGGGCGCGGTTAGTACGTGGGTGGGTGACCACCTGGGAACACCGCGTGCTGTTGGCCATTTTGGGTGAGGTAGCCCGGTGGTTTGCGCACTGAATTTGCACGCTGCCACAACTGCCACCGTGTTCATGCGGAGTACGATCACGTTAAACATGTGGGTCCGTAAGTCCTTCCGAGAGGTTGGTGGTAGGGGAAGGAGGGTACGGTCCCTGTGGATGCCCGCTGAGTGATGACTTCTTTTTATAGTCTCTCTCTGTAGAAATTTCTGGAATTATCTAATATCTCGTAGACCATTGGTCATTTCGCGGTTTTTCTCGAATATTTGGAAAGTCGCCAAATTGGCGATAAATCGCCACATCTGGAAACCCTTTATCGGATAATTGATTCTGGAAACCTTACGTTCACGTCATGGGGAATGATGCCCGAACGATTATTTTCTAAGAATACACCCCGATGGGGCTGCCTAGTCTGAGAAAGAGAAGAAACATTTTAAAAGAAAGGGAATATTACACGTTTGGAAATGTATTTGGAAATGTAAGATCTAAATCTAAAGGGAAAAATCGGCAGTGGCTCCAGTCCGCTATAGCCGAAATGGCTGTGCATGAATAACATGTTTCTTGGTGGGTGGTTTGTCTCTTTTAGATCTTTTCAAACAAATTAAAATGATGTAATATTGAAATTTGAATCAACTTTTCGAAATAGTGCAAAAAAAATAAAATATCAAAATTATAACCACTCTATATTGAAGCTAAAAACCTTATCTAAAATCCGATTATAGATTCTTATATGACTTTAAAGGGCTTCAAATTACTTTTTAGTTCATATATAATACTTTTAGTTCATATAAAATACTTTTAGTTTTCGAGATTTAAGCGTTACAATATTGGAAAACGGATTTTTTTTTTTTAAATCTTCATGAATGTGACAAGAAGACGATTTCTTGAAAACTCTTATAGTTTGTAACTGGTACAGTTTTGTAAAATAAATTATTGATCTAGAAAGTAGATTTCCTATAGCAAAATTATACACATTACTGCCTCTATCTACCTTTTATTGTTTAGAAGGTATTTCTATTGAAACTTAGCAATGTGTGACAAAAATTTCAAAATATTACAATATTGAAATTATTGCTTTCCGTACATAGTATAACTAGCAGCGATTCCCCGGCGTTGCTCGGTATTTACCATGCAAAACTATGATAAAAATTACACCGGAACATATAGGACCGATTGTGATATGTTACAGCCGAATGTATCACATTTTAGAGATGTTTAAATGAAATTAAAGTTGGAAAGTGTTTCATAATCAATGCTTTATGCATGATTGATCTTTCTTGTAATTTCTTCATACTTTTCGTTGTTAAGTAAGCCTGTGAGAAATAAACCATGGTGATAGTTACCATTTAAATTCATATCCCAAACCTGCAATTTTCAAAAGTGTCTTATACGTTCAATAAACTCCCACAAAACTCAGTGTTGAGTAAGCCTGTGAGAAATAAACCATGGTGAAAGTTTCCATTTAAATTTATATCTCAAACCTGCGATTTTCAAAATTGTCTAATACGTTCAATAAACTCCAACAAAACCCCGTGTTGAGTAAGCCTGTGAGAAATAAACCATGGTGAAAGTTTCCATTTAAATTCATATCTCAAACCTGCGATTTTCAAAATTGTCCAATACGTTCCTTAAACTCCCACAAAACTCAGAGATTTAATTGACTTTCACGTTTTAAACCAACAATGTTCAACCTTTTTTCGTTGTGAATCATGGAGTTAGTGAGTAGAACTCCTAGGAAAAAGTGTCGTTTTTCACTAATATCTCGAGAACCACTGGTCGTAGAAACTCGAAATATGGCCTATGCTTTTTGTGGGGTGATTTTAAAACTGCCAAGGTAAATTTCATGAAATTCGGTTCGGCCGTTCTCCAGTTATGGTGGGTCATACATACACACTTTTCTTCTTTATATATATAGATGTATTGGGGAAATACTGTGATGGAGTTAAAACTTCGAAATCAAATTTTCGACGAAGACCACGTTTCAAGCATGCATGAACACGAATCGAACGTTTTTGAGGTGATGTCTTTGTGTATGTGTGCTCGTATGTATGTGTATGTATGTGTGTGTTAGTGTATGTGTCAGTGAGTCAGTGGATACCATATACAGATGCCATATCTTACGAACATATTGATTATTTCTAACGCTAATTTGGTACGTTTATTCCAATTCCTGAACACTGAAACCCATTTGATTTTGAACGCAACTGACCGTTTGGAAGACCCATAAATTTTCGAATAAACTTTTGAGAAAATCATGAAAAAATCAGGGCATTCAATAATGTTAAATCAATAATCATTTTATACGTAAATTTTTATTCTAAAACGAATGAAATAAACTTTAGAATGCCAGCTTGAACCGTTGTTGAGATATTGCGCATTTTTCAAATAAATGTATTTCTTACGTGGTATAATACCACACGTCCCGTCCGGGACGTGAAAGGTCACCATGGTCGAAAAAACTACACTTAGACGTCAATTCAAAATGAGGAGGACATCTTGAAATCATTTTGAAACAAAATATTTATTAACACCCACTATATTAAAAACACAAAGAAAAACACACCATATATAAAAATTATTTTTACACGGACACAACTAATATCTATCAAATTACTATTAAGTACCCTTTGCTCTGAACACAGCATGCTTCGGAACTGATCAAACATTGCTTGTCTTACACCACTAAAATGTCACTCTGTAGTCGTGACAGGAAAAATGTATTTCGTGTGTCCAAAAGAGAGAGAGATAGAACAAACACTCAAGGGTAGCTGTATATTGAAAAGGACATACCATGGCTGCTGATTGCAGTGGCGTAGCATCGGGCTCAGGCGGTCTCCCACGGGGTTGGTCAGTTTCCTCGAATCATCATCAGGAACGTTTGCAGTTATTTTCCTACTTCTGTCTCAAAACCTTCTCCTGGCTACTAGGAACTTCTCTCTTTTTCTCTCTCTCTCTCCACGAAAAAAAACCCCTGAAAATTCTCACCCGCCAACACTTTTCTAGATTGGCTTTTGGGCTTAAGAACAACACCCAGGGCGCTTAGCATTGTGCATAATGATCCCTCGGGCTACCATCAGAATTTTTAGCCCCACGTAACCTCTGGTCCAACTGTGCCCTAATTCAAAGGACCGGTAACCCCTTCGGAAGTCGAGCGCCTATGACAGTCAGGTCGCGGAACATTCCGACACTCCAACTTGTTTCCGGAATTAGCAAACAGGTGGCCAGATGGGGCGCAGGTAAACATTGCCGTGCCGTCTCAGGGACCGACATCCGTGCATCCTGATCCAAATGTAAAATGTTGGAGATATGGGAAATAACCATACGACAGTATCTAAAAATTACATAAAAATGAACAATAATATGTATCATCAAATACGTAACACTTGGTGACAAACTTGATGTCTAATTTAACGAAATATCGCCAATTTTGCGACCTTTAATGCAGTTGCACATTGACAAAAAATGTCGCCTATTTGGCGAAAATGACACTTAAGTTACGAAAAATGACTTCAAATTTATAAATTAATAATAATTAATTATTTAAATATAAGCATAATAATTAGATATATCAGCATTATTTCCAATTATCAAGTTAGGCAAAATTTAAGTTAATTTAGTACTTCAAATAATTTTATATGTTGTCATTCCGAAAAGAGCTCAATGTCAGAGTCCTTTTCAACATTAAAACATTGTGCCTTAGATCTTGTCCATCATGACTGCACATTGAATGAAGTAAAGTGCTTAGATTTTGTAGGAGAAAGTAATGTGCTGTCCACATCTGATTTTTTATACATTCACAAATAGAACCATTTTACTGACAAAATAAGAAAAAAAATATTTAAATGCTATCTATTAGGTCCGAAGATATAAGCTTCCAAAGTGCTTGCACTTTTAGTAGCACTCCGATGTAAGACAGAGATACACCAACCATAGATGTTATTCATATTAAAACATCTTATTGATATATAAGTTCAATATCATCCAATGGATCCATAAGTATTAACTTAAAATCAAAGGACACTGTGTTTCATGAGTTATCACAGAATTTGGATTTTTTTAATCGGCATTTCTATTTTTTGCAGCGAATGCAAACAAATTCGATGAAAATCGACAACAAATTAATAAAAATATCGATAACAACAAACCGATAAAAACATCGATAGCAAATCGATAAAATCATAGATAACAACAAATCGATAAAATCATAGATAGCAACAAATCGATAAAAACATCGATAATATTTATATTTTGAAGCTTTAATTTCTGTTAATGGGCAATTTTGGCCACCCGAGTTGTCTAAATAGCTCTAGGGAGGCTACCCAAGGTGGAAGACATAAATTTAGATTAGTGCTACTGCATAAGCATAAAATTTGCGAAATGACACTTTAACTTCACCGCCCGTTAGTTCAGGCTGTATCCGAGCACAAATTCATATAATACGAGATAACTTTTCGGACAACATTTCTGGATTCTCGCGTGAGGGATCTTCTTCTTCGCCAGTTGAGAAGAGAAATGTTCACTTCAAAAGGACATAAAAAATATAATAACTCATTATCAAAATCGAAATGTAAAGAAAGGACTACGCCCTGCAAAATTTCAAGAGTACAGGTACATGCCTACAAAAATTCGAGGTCATGCTATTACTAGTCTGTTCCGGACGCGAACTCGCAGCTCAAATACTCTTCCTTTGATTTTAACATTACATGTTTTCCAAGATAAATGTTAAATCAAGAAAATGTTTATACTATCAGCGTGATTCCCTCATATTTCTCTGCAAGTGTACTAAATTTAATAATTTTGTATACTTTAGTATTTGTGATACATGACAGAGAAACTCGTGGGACTTGAAATTTGTCGAACAGCGCAGACGGCACCAGCTACTTTTATTTAATATAAAGACATGTAAAAAAAGTTAGTAAAAATTGATATCATTGACTACCTGTGCGGATGTTTAATCGTATGATTACACCCTCTCTTGCTGTTTAGAAGTATTTGGGGATAATGAAAATTATTAAACGGAACCTGAATGCTTAATTTTGGGAATTACTGACAAACATTTCAGGACAGAGTCCTTACCCCCAGAGCGGGGAACCGACCTGCGAATTCTAGATAGGAACTGTCGAGATAAGCGGTATAATTAATTTCTTGATCCTGAAGCCCGTGAACTACTTATACAGGCAACTTGACATTGACGGATTATGTACTTCCCACCTTCACTCCTTGCCGTGGTATGATTACGATGCTACAATGACAATGATGCCGGAATGATTGATCATAAAGACACCATAGGTGGACGGATACTTTTCCTTTCAAGGTTTGCCAAGACAGGCAAAGTTTTCTTAAATGCCTCTAAACCACAGACACAATAATTTTGTCTTTCAAGTGGACCCCCACCTTTCACCTCCTCAAGATAGGCTTAAATTATACGATTGATGTCATTGCGTACCATAGGTGGACGGAGAATTTCTCTTTCAAGATTAACCAAGGTAGGTAATTATTTTCTTGAATTATATATCCGTTAACCACACAACCCAATACCTTTGTTTTTTCGTGTAGATCATATTATACAGGGTGATTAAAATTAAAGATGAGATTTTAAAACACTGTAAAGTAAGAACCACTGGTCAGAATGACCTGAAATTTGACATGAGTATACGTGAAGCAATGGAATTTTGTTTGGCAAAGGAAAAAAAATGTACCGATAGACGGCGCTGTATTTACCAAACACGGGATGTTGTTAGCCGAAAGAAACCAATGCACGACTAAAGAAAACGACAATTTAATCAACATCACTTAATAATTGATTGAAACATCACGAAAATATGAAACAAACACCTACGACATAAACTCATGAAATGTTCAATATGCTATCCACTGTGCTCGGCTACGAGTTGGAAGCGCAAAGCAGCTTCTTCCAAAACAGTTCGTAATGTATCAGAGTTGATGCTGTGGATGTGGTGAGTAATGGGTGCATCAGCTAAGTTCGTAATCCGACCACTGTACACCACATTCTTGAGGTGCCCCCAAAGCCAAAAGATGCAAGGATTAAAGTTAGGTGAACGTGTCGGCCAGTCTGTTGGAAAATGAGGCTGATAATCCTCTCATTTCCAAAATGGATATTCAGTAACTGCTGCACTGGTGTTGCAATGTACGGAGGAGCGCCATCTTGCATAAAAGTTGTGATATCCAGAGAACTGCATGTGCTCTCACATTTATCACAACTGTTATGTGCGATGCGCATGCCCAGTCTTAATTAGCATACCTCCAGATTAGAGGTGTGCTTCCACACCCGATTTAATGGCTATTTTTTTCGTTTTTCGTCAAGCAAATTCCATGTTAGATTCGTACATTGCCATCTATCGCTACATTTATGAAATTATGTTTTTTTCGCCAAACAAAATTCCATTGCTTCACGTATACTCATGTCAAATTTCAGGTCATTCTGACCAGTAGTTCTTACTTTACAGCGTTTTAAATTCGCAATATTAATAATAATCACCCTGTATATTAGGCCGTTTTTTTGCAAATTGGATTACGATAAAAATGCACCGGTCTTACACGGGTTCTTTCTCTTCATGAAGCGATTTTATAGTCATTCTATGTAATTTTAATTACCATAATTATAGAAGCATTAATAAATGCTAATTTGAATAAAGTTAAACATGTGGATTTCAAAACTTACAATTTTTGTTGGTGCAGTATTGTGAAATTGGTCATATTTTCATATTGGACCAGTATTATGTCTATATCCACTGCCAAAAGTGGTATACTACTAGGGATTGCTATATAATATGAGCTGACTGACTAACTGAGTGAGGGTGTGCAGCTTCAAGATTATTCAGAATTCCATTTATACCTAGCATCTTGGTCGGATTTTCCATCGGTTTTGAGACAAAGATAGAATCTAAAATTTCAAAAATTAGAATTAGAGGTGACGTAAAGAAGCTTAAAAACAGTTTTAGGTATCATCAAATTGTTTCACTTCCTTTATGTCATATTATGTAATAGATCTGGCAACGTTTATTTTTATGGATCTATTTCTTTCCATTTATAAGAGAAGATGCGTTTGTATTACATTGGAATTTTGAAGTCGAATAATTCACCACAGTTATTTATTTGACTGGGTATGAATTATATTTCGAGCATTTCCATTTCAGCTAGAATCTTGATTTTGATCTCAAGCATCCAGGTCAACGAAAATATATAATATATCGAAATTTTGAAATAGGGGTGATGAAAAAAAAATTAAAAAGGAACTTACATTACTTTGCTTCTCAAATGCAGTAAATATGTCTTTGTTCAGTCTGTCTGTCTGTCCTTTCGGAAGATAACTGCCGTAAAAATGACATTACTAAAATGAAATGTAAGTATGTTGTTGAGATGGTTTGTGAGACATACGGGAATGTAAAAGAATAATATCTCCCCATTAGTTTTGGAATTAACCCGTGTTGAGAAAATAAAATATATTGAACCTTATGGGACCTAATTTTTCAAACATTTTTAAGCGAAATTTAAATTCAAAAATTGCTTTGAAATATTCAAATTATCACGAAAAATGTGTAAAAAAATGTCCTCAAAATAAGTTGAGTAGTCTAAAATTGAAGTAATAAATACACTCATATTATATGAAGAGATCGCGTAACCCATTGCAAAACAAAAAATCTGATGTGGGCAGCACATGACTTACTTTTACAGTAAAAAAAATAGATTATTTTTATAGTAGATATTTATATTCTTTCCAAGATATTGAATTTTCGTCAATGAGTCGTCATTTTCATTGATTTAGCGTCATCGTTCGTCAGTTATCGTCTCCACAGACTCACTGACACACACACACACACACTTACTTTCACACACACACACACACACACACATCACTTCAAAAATGTTCGATTCGTGATCAGGGATGCTTGAAACGTGCTCTCCCGTCGAAAACTCGAATACGAATTTTCGACCCCGTCACAATACTTTCCTTATACATTATTGTATATAAGGAAAGTAATATGGCATCAATTTTTCTTTCGGTTAGAGGAAATCATGATATTTAAGGAATCCTTATATGTACATTTATTATTGTACATTTATTGTTGCATTATATGTACATTTATTGGTGTACATTTATTGTTGCATTATATGTACATTTATTGTTGCATCCGTCCTAAAACCACTTTATTTTTGTATATTATCTGTGTATCTAAATTCCGTGTCTACTCAATTACAATATTTTTACTTTCCTTATATACATAATGTATAAGGAAAGTATTGTGACGGGGTCGAAAATTCGAATTCGAGTTTTCGACGGGAGAGCACGTTTCAAGCATCCCTGATCACGAATCAAACATTTTTGAAGTGATGTCTGTGTGTGTGTGTGTGTGTGCGAAAGTATGTGTGTGTGTGTGTGTGTGCGTGTGTCAGTGAGACTGTGGAGACGATAACTGACGAACGAATGGTCCGATTTGAACCAAATTTTGAACAAAAATCAGAATCTGTAAACACTGGAAGCCTATTGTTTTTATACGTAATCGAATATTCAGAACCCCCCTAAATTTTCGAATGAAATTTTGAAAAAATCGTCAAAAAATCAAAACCTCTAATAAAGTTACGCAAATAGACATTTCTTATGTAATTTTTCATTAGAAAACGATTGGCATAAATTTTAGAACGCTAACATGAACCGTTCTCGAGATATTGCACTTTTTTAAAAAAAAAATTATCAAAAAGTCATATAAAATAAAAAAAAATATTTCCTATTGAGAAACATGTTCACTTTTCATATGTAATACCATGCGATAAATTGGGTGACATCATTCTCGTGGATTTAGCTCGTTGCATTCATGAAAAAAGATACTTTGAGTAATACTTTTGTGTTTGAACGCCAATAGTCATTTATCTGCTGTAAGAATAACTTATTTCTTCTTTCATACCGCTTGGCGAGATTTTGGCGACAAATGTGGCGGAATGTCGCCAACTTGGCGATTTTTTGAAATGTTGCCAAATTAACGAAAATCTCGCCAAATGGATAAAAATGACGCTAAATCAATGAAAATGACGACCAATTGTCGAAAATTCAAAATCTTGGAAAGAATATTTGTATCTACTATACGAAAAACCTATTTTTTTTACTGTAAAAGTAGTAAATTCATTACATTATATAAGGAAAGTCATGTGTTGCCCACATCAGATTTTTTTTAAATGATCACTGAACTTTGAATATTTCTACAACGAAGCCTAATATTAACGTATGCAGAAAGCAAACAAATCAAGAGATTGCAAGATGAATTGTATAAGAATTGCTGAATTTTTTTTAATAATTTTTGGCAATAAGTTTTGGATAACTGTATAGCTATAGAGTCAGGAATATTAGTGGTAAGAATGACATATGCTTTGATTTTACATTGAGAAGCAGAAGATTTTATAGCATTGCCTTTTTTGATGAAGATTTAAGATTTCAAGTAAAATAAATTATTGCTGTGCTGTTATAATTTAAGAATTTCACCTCTGAATTAGATATATTTTAGATATATTTAAATACATTTGCATTTCAGTTGGAATGTGTTTCATAATCAATGAATCAATAATCATACACGCATACCCACACACACACATAAGCTCACACATACAAAGAGATTTTCAATTTTACTCATATAAATATTTAGATGCAACATGCGTATAGTTGCTAGCGTTAATTATCGTGACTTAACCGCTTCAATTACCTTCATTAGGAACACGCAATTTATTGAGCCATTTAGGAAATATACAAAAACACCAAAGGGAGCAATTTACTCTAATATGTAAAGAAAAACGTTCCTTGTATTTCACATCGTTTAAAATGTTATCTTTAACGCCTGGTGAGTCAATGGAAATGTTATTTCGTACTAATTGCAGCTTAGAGATCGATACAGGGGTATACACTAATGAGTTGTTAATAATAGCGTTTGAATAATGATTTAACAACAAAAAATTGTTTGTTTCTCTCTTCAAAGTGAGTGAAATGCAACGAGGTTTTTGACTTCCATAGATGATATTTGATTATTTTTACTTTCAATTATTATTTCATAAATATAAAAATATTTAGCGGAGAATTATTGAATTTTTATAGAAGATGTTTTGACGTAAAATGTATAGCACATTAGCATTTAATAATCACATTATCAGAAGTTTTTTGTAATGTGTTTTTTTAGTACATTGAAAAAATACGCACACAGATGTCCTGCAGTATAAAAATCGACGGTAGTCTCAGTCCGATAGAGCCGAAAGTGTTTCTTGTAGATAACGTATTGTAAAATAAAAGGTCAATAAAATTCAATAAGTTTATTCGTTGTTTTCACTTTCTTTTTTACTCGTTAACAAGCGGTAATAATGGCCTATGATAAATAAGGTAAGATACATAATTGAAACAGCTTAATTTTTCAAACTTGCAAACGAATATTAAGTCTATACCAGTTTGGCTACGAGTTGTAAATGTTACAGGATCTGAGGAACTGTAACCACTATATTCCGAAAACTATGAGCACAGTTCATAGTTAACAAAAGTATTAAAATTAGAATCACCTATTCATACTAGCTCAAAATATTGAAATACCAAATTTATATTCACTGTATTTCAAAATCTGAGAGATTGATCCGAAATCTATAAATAAGTTTATTTGGTGTTTCCAGTCTCTTTTTTTTCGTTCACAAGAGATAATGATGGCTTATGATAACCAAGGTGAGATACACAATTGAAAGAGCTATATTTTTCAAACATACAAACGAATATTTTGTCTATACATACAAGATTTTCCGCGTGTAGCAGATATTACACCAGGAACCGAGAAATTATAACCATTGTGTTCCGAAAACTATAAATATTGTTCATAGTTAAATGTATTAAAATTATAATCACCTATTTATACTAGTTCAAAATGTTAAAATACCAAAGTTATATATATATATAAATAAAATTGAAAATCTGTCTATCTGTCAGTCTGTCTGTTTCTTCCGTCCTCACGGGAGAACGACTGAACCGAATTTGATGAAATTTTGTGGGTAGCCTGAAAATAGTCCCACTTAAAATTTATTCCATGTTTGAAGTTTCTACGATCAGTGGACCTCGAGATATTAGTAAAAAACGAAATTTTCGTTTGTCTCATCACCACGGGTGAATGGCTGAACCGAATTTGATGAAATTTTCTGAATAGCCTTAAAATGATCCCCTATAAATTTTGCCCAAGTTTTGAGTATCTAAGACCAGGGGTTGTCGAGATATTAATGAAAAACGAAACTTTTTCCTAGGAGTTCTACTCTCTAACTCCGTGGTTTATCCAAACGAAAAGTTTGAAAATCGTTTAAACGTGAATTAAAACTTTATCTCTGAGTTAGGTGGGAGATTTTTTGCGCTAATTATTCACTTTCTGAAAACATGAATTGTTTGAAGCATAATTTAAATGGGGAATCTATCTCCATGGGTTATTTTTACAAGCTTTTACTGAACAATGAAATGTATAAAGAAATCAAAATGGTTATTTCATTTCACAGTTTATGAGGAAGATTCTATCTTATATCATGTTGCTCAGAAACGCAATTAAATTAAATCTGTTTGTTAATTTTAATTATTAGTTTTTCGATTTGAATAATAAATAAATGGATATAAAAATATATTTTAGAAAAGAACTATTTGATTTTTCTAATACCATTTTAGACTGGATAATATCAATTACTGTCTTCAGGATTAAACGTTATTATTATTGATATTTTTGGGGATTATTGATTCAAGGATTATTGATATTTCCAAGTTATTATGCAATTGTTTTATTATGACAAAAATTGTTTAAACTCAAATGTTGTACGTTGAACGAGTAATCTTCTACAAATACGCGAGTATATCTTCTAATCTACGAGAATATAAGTAGTAGAGGTATATTGGCATATGTTTTGATATATATTGGTATATATTGGAACCATTTACGACCTTCTGGTTGATATTTTCAAGTTATTACGTCATCTTTTTTTTTGGCAAAGATTTTTGATACTCATAGTGTAATATGGGTAATCTTCTACTAACACACTGGCATATTTTCTAATTTGCGACAATATAAGAAGTATGGAGTTGCATATATTAATTCAATTCTTTCTTTTTTTATAAATTTGCTTACAAAAGGGGCCAGGATGTTTTATTCTTCAAATCTGCCCGTGAAGATAATTTTGCGTAGTGAGAACAGATATTCTTAAACTTCTCTTTAGGAGCAATAAATTTAATATTTTAACAGAATTTGCACGTGATTGCAAATTAAAAGTTTGTTTATATTTACTCCGTACGAAGAACGGGTATACTGCTAGTATTCACTATATTTCAAAAACTAAGAGATTGATCCGAAATCCATAAATAAGTGTATTCTTTGTTTCCAGTCTCTTTTTTTTTCGTTCGCAAGAGATCATGATGGCTTATGATAACTAAGATAAGGTACACAATTGAAACAGTGTAATTTTTCAAAGTTACAAATGAATATTAAGTTTATACAAGATTGGCCGCGCGTAGTAGATATTACAGGGTCTAAGAAATTAGAGTCACCATGTTTCCAAAACTATGAGCTTTGTTCATAGTTAAAAGTATTAAAATTAGAAACACTCATTCATACAAGTTTAAAATATTAAAATATCAAATTTATAATCACTATATTTTAAAATCTAAGAGATTAATCCGAAATATATATATATATATATATATATATATATATATATATATATATATATATATATATATATATATATATATATATCTTATCAGAACTTTCAAAATATCAAAATTAAGCACTTACTATTTATAGTTAACAAGTTTAGTTTCTGAAATTACATTATTAGTTTAGTTTAATTTCTGAGATTGCATTACAAACTTAAGAAACAGAAAATTTTTAATTTTCTTCAATTTGAGAAGAAAATTGTCTGTAAAATATAAGAGCTTCGTTAAAACAAATTATTGATATAGAAATTGGATTTCTTATTAAACATTTGTGTCTCTTACTATTTACATCTATATTTTATACTTTAGATGGTATTGTAGAGGGAAATTAAGCAAACTAAAACTAACATTCGTTTGTGCAAAAACTTTTTAGTGCTTCAAAATAAAAATAGTTTAAATATTAAAATATTGAAGTTATATTGCATTATCATAACTTGTACCCTTTCCTTTACAAAACAAGTACAAATTTTTATATTTTTATTTATTATGTTTGGAGATATATGGTTGTATTTTCGGTTGTATTTTAGGTGGCTTTTTAATTGGTTGTAATTTTGTAACGCTCTGATTTCAGCTTAATTTCCCGATCAAATATTTATGCCAATATGTGCGCTCATATGTGAAATCGAGTAAAAAGAGTCAACGTCATTTAGGAAGCAAGTAAATTACAAAAAAATATTTTCGCTCTCGATGCTCTTAGCTGTCGGATTAGACTGGATCGAATGATTTTGAATCTCGTATGTTATTTTTATGAACATTGCAGCCACTTTTACAAACAGCTAGAAGTGAAAGTGGATTACACATCAATAAGAGAACATTTGTATACATATAGTAACTCCATCCATGCTCGGAAATCAAATCCGACTCCAATGGATTCTAACGCCATACCCAAATAGCATGTCAATATCGACCCAATATAAGTAACCAATATAGACACAATATTTTGTCAATATGATAATTTGAGTATTTCGATTGCATTAAATCAATAGTGGCTTCCAATATTGACTCAACATTGACTGGCCATTTATAGTGAATATGGGCATGCCAATATATACCCAATATTTAGCTAGTAATGATTGTCAATATATTCCACATAGTGGAAATATGTCCAATGTAACGTCAATATTAGGGTAATATTGTAAGTTAATATCTAGCTAATTTTGGCAGTACATTGGAAATATTACCAATGAAACCACAAGATATGCAATATTGGCCTAATATTTAAACAATAAGTGCATACTAAGAGAGTCGAAACACACAGGTCGCAGGAGGGCTTTGGAGCTCTGAAAAAATTGAATGTAGCTTGGACGTGTCTGCCAATATTGGACAAACCATTCATGGTATCTAGCTAATTTTGGCAATACATTGGAAATATTACCAATGAAAGCACAAGATATGCAATATTGGCCTAATATTTAAACAATAAATGCATACTATGAGAATCGAAACACACAGGTCGCAGGAGGGCTTTGGAGCTCTAAAAAAATTGAATGCAGCTTGGACGTGTCTGCCAATATTGGACAAACCATTCATGATTACGCCATATAAATTACAAATTCAATATACATATTTCCGAAAAAAGTCCTTAAGAACCCTAATAAATTTCTAAAGAAATTACCATGAGATTACACGTTGTGTTTATCAACCGAAAAAATGGCCGTGTCCGATCTAATATAAGTGATTGCTGCGCTCCTATCGGACAATTTATAATTTTAGAAATACGAAATGGTCTACAAAGCGATATAGGCGCCAAAAACCATTCACAAAGCAATGTCTAATTAGTAGAAACCATAAATCTGTTACAGACGGCATTTATTTGACACAATATAGTTTTTGGCGAATTTCTGTCACATCCATGAATGCTAAAAAAAACGACCCTTATTCTAACAAGCATTGCAGTGTATAATAATCTAGAAAATGATTAAGTATGTCTTCCATATACGCGTTATTTTTTCATTCTTTGTAAAGATTCTTAATAATTTTAGAATGCGTTTAAAACTTTGTAATTAGCTTTTTTCGTTTATCTCGCCTTGTTGCGAATATGTCATCGGAACTTTTTAAATTTTCGGATAGATGCGCTGCAATCATTTTTACTCGTTTGTGATTGACCACTTTCCTGTAGATAGGTCAAACGTGCATAATTTTAGGCCCTTTCCTTACAAAGTCATCGGGGTCTGGTACCGACAAAGGTTTCCAAGAACCATTGGACGGCCCCTTACTCATAGTAGAGGACAAAGAATTTGCGAAAATTTCCCACCCAGATGAAATACAGTTCAAACAGCGAAATTGTCAGAATTGTCCATTCATGATAGTGTCATTTACCGGGTGGTTATGATTAAATTATCCCTATTCAGAGCACTGTAGAGAAAACCAGTGGTCAGAAGAACGCTAAATGTGCGTGGTATGCATTTCAGAACATGGAGGAAAGAATGACATAAAATAGTTCAAAAAATGACCGATAGGGAAAGAGACGGCGCTGCGAACAGTCCCTAGTGAAAGCATAATTCAATGAAATGGCTTCTCAGCCGTTATGCATATTAATTACGAATTGTAAGTGGTATAAGCTTGTGATAGATACTGACAATAGTCATAAACCTCAAATGTCAATTTAATTGATGCATCTAGAACGTGTTACACATGGCACGCAGAAGGGAAGACGGTAGTAGAAACACAGGTCATTGGCAGTGTTCAATTTGTCCACCGTGTTGAAGAAGCAACAAATGGTACCGGCTGACAGCGTGTTCGACAGCTCTTCGTAACTGATCTGTTGTGATGTTGCGCGTATGCAAGATTGCACTTTCCTTCAAATCTGCAAGGTTACGAATATCTCCCCGATAAAAAATTATTTTCAGGTAACCCCACAGCCAGTCACAAGGGTGAACGGATTCGCCATAAAGATGGAGAAGCGCGACTGATTACTCGATTTTCCGCAAAATGCTGTCGCAATAGGTGTTGAATAGGACGGTCAATGTGGGGAGGTGCTCCATCGTGGTGGAATATAGCAGAGATGGAGCATCCTCTTAGTTGGAGATGAGTTTATGTTTATTATGTTTTTACTAGCCACTGTTCGAAGCGCTATCTCTTCCTCTATCTGTATTTTTCTGCGTCATTCGTTTCCCCATGTTCTGAAATGCATACCACGCAGATTTGGAGCACTTATGACCACTGGATTTTTCTCTACAGTGCACTGAACAGGATTACTTTAATTCTAATCCGTATTTCATAAAAAAGCTTTTAATATTTGTGTTGTCAAATATATATACATTTGCACTCTGCATAAATTTTGCAATTATCACCTGCTAAATACTGTTCAAAGTGTATGCAATGACTTTATATTCCGCAAATACTTCGATATAACGTATTTGCTCTTTTATATAAGCCGGTTTGGGGGAACCCCTTTGAAATAGAGTCCCTGGGCCCATGCACTGGGGGCCCCTGTTCTATTATTGCCCTGATTGGGTGCTTAAGAACTTTCATAGGATGTGCATTTGTTTAATGCATAATGCATTGACAAATTCTCATTTTACTTCCAAGAAAGAAATAACTAAAACTTACTTGTGAAATTATGTGCATTCTCCGTACATATTCAAAAACAATATTTTAATGCATGAACATAAAGTCACATTTCTTCCACATCTTCTATTTCGATGTCTCGTTCCCATGGAGACATAAATAAAATTTGTACAGTTTTCATACTACTCCCGACAGTTACATCTGAAACGGGATTCATAAAGACATCAAAACAGGACTAAAGAAACATAAAATTGTAAATTCAAACTCTGAATAATTTCTACATGTGTATTTCTGTTTGATGACCATGTTACATTATTACAGAATTGCTTCTGTAAAAATATTGCATGGTTTGTACTTGGAGAGGTCAAAATATTTAGAGTTCTGCTTCAATAGAAAATGAATAAGCACATCATATAAGAAAGTATATTTGTGAATAATTAGAGCGAATTATCCGGAGTTGTCGGGTCTTAAATAAGTGCCCGCTGCCTAACACATATGGATATAACACTACTCAATTCCAAATCGTATTTTCCACTCATGCTATACACAAAACTGTTAACAATCGTGGTTCACGATTCTCTTGAACGTTGTTCAATTAATAAATTTCTTTTGAATGCCCTACTTCGTTCTCGGGAGTGAATCACGACGTTTCCCTGGCAAGCAAATCATCAAGCTCGACACGTATGCATATAATATGCATATCCAGGGACGTTTCCGGTTACGATTACATTCCGGAGAGGTCTATACAGGGTTTATTTTGAAGCAGTTGTCTGGTATTTCCTTGTGTTCTTACCTGGTATTCTGGTAAGGTTGTCTGGTAATTTTGACTCGTGATGTATGACGTGTCTGTATGACCTTATCAGTTTGATCATGTTATAGAACGTTATATTTTTCATCTTACTTAAGCCCAAATTACACGACAGTAATTTTGGACAACAAACGGCTAGCAAAACAGCTTTGGGACGTTTGTGACTTCACTCCACGCAGAACAGAGCGAAAGTGACGTCACTCCAAGCAGCAAATGGGGAATTTCGTTCTGTACTGCCTGAAGCGACGTCGCAAACGTCCCAAAGCTGTTTTGCGAACGGTTTGTTGTCCCAAATTACTGTCGTGTAATAGGGGCTTTATTGCAAATATTTGAGTCGCAGACGGTGAAGTTCAGTAACGTATCAAAAGGTTAAGTCACGTATTAATCGTGAAAGTTCAGTTAAAAACTTGTATTTTCGAACAGAATCAACTCAATTTTCGCTTTTGATTAATCCTTCAAATACCTCTTCGTCAAGCGTCTTACCGGAGGAGATGGCTTCAAAAAAGTTCACGCCATGATTTTAGGTAAAGTAGTTATTTGTACCTACTGTCAGTTTTATGTAAGTGCTTTAAATGACAAAGCAACTTCTTTGAGCTTTATAAGATCAGGACCTGTACATATTGTCTGTGCTTTATCAAATTGTGTTACTAAGTGTTGTAAACTCGTAATGAATTTCTAATTCAATAAAAATGATTAGACTTTTACTATATGACTCTTCACTTCATGAGTGAAGGAAAATTCCACGTTCTATTTTGCAAGATAAATCGTTATATTATCGTATTTATTCAGCAAAAACAAATATGTATAAATATATCTGAGATACCAATGTTTATTAGAGTAGATAGTTTTTAACACTTTACAACATAGTTGAAAAGTGTTTATGACTTTGTTCATTCTGTCTGTCTGTCTATTAGCATGATAACTGCCGTAAAAATGGCTTTATCAAAAAGAATTTTTTAGTATGTTGTTCAGACGGTCTGTGGAACCTATGGGAATATAAATGAATGATATCAGCCAATTAGTTTTGGATAGAACCCGGGTTGAAAAAATGAAATACATTGAGCCCTATGGGACCTAATTTTTCAAACATTTTTTAAGCAAATATCAAATTCACAAATTGCTTCGAAAGTTTTAGGAAATACTCAAATTATCCTATAAAATATATAAAAAAGTTTTCAGCAAATATATTCAGTAGTTTTTTTATAAAAAAATTAAAATAATAATTACACATTTTATATGAAGAGATCACGCGACCCACTTCAAAGTAAAATATGGCATCCATCTTGTGTCAAAATCGTGATATTTAAAGTTCCTTTTAATTTATATTTAGTGTTGTATCCGTCCTAAAACTGCTTTATTTTTGCTTAAATTCTGTGCATCTACATTCTGAAACAACGCAATTACAATTTGAGTTTAAATGATCATCGAACTTTGATTATTTCCACAACGAAGTCTAATTTTCACTTATAGAGAATGTAAACACCAAAAGATGTAGAATTAGCTGTATAAGAATTGCTGCATTTCTTTAACAACGCAAAATTATTTAGCTCATGGAGTTTGCAATATAACTGATATGAATGAAACATTCATTGATTTTACACAGAGATGCAGACGATTTTTTCGATGAAGTTTTAAGTATAGAGTTAAATTACTTGTACCTCCATGGTTTTAAGTTTTTAAATAAAATAAATTATTATAGTATTGTGATGAATGAAAGGAATGGAAAAAAAGTCAATGAATGAAATACTGCTTTTATATATAGAGAGCCAGGCGATTTATATTTCAATGATGTCATTTGAATAAAGTTAATTTATTTTCGATGGAGTTCTCAAATATAATAAATTATTGCAGTATTATGATAATTTTAAAAATATTACCGATGGATGTATCGCATTTTAGAGATGTTTAAATAAAATTGCATTGAAGTTGGAAACAGCTTCATAATCAATACTTTATGCATGATTGATCTTTCTTGCTATTAATAAATACCGCAGGCAGCAAAAAAATGACTAAAAGGCGTCAGACTTGGTGTTATGGGCGGAACGCGATTTATGGTGCGGACAACGATTTATGATATTTACATGATGTTGGCGATCTGAAAGAAAATTAACGACAGAAAATATCGGACTTATTTTAATTACAAGTTTTTGAGAAAAGCCTGTAAGTACCTCAATGAATTTGTAAAGAATTGTCCGTGAATGGACAAGACACAATGAAGTGGCTATATACGATCGAGCAAAAGAGATTGTAAATTCGTTAGGATAACGAACTTGGAAATAAAGCGAGATAGATGAAAATGCCAATTATAAAATTAGGCATTGTCTGATTTCGATTCAAAACATAATTTTTAAAAAATCTGGAGCACATTAAAATGAGCTGCTCAAGTGCGTAAAAGTACAGTATTTTGAACTGTGAACATTTTGAATTGATAGTATTTATGGTTTGCCAAAAGCAGCATGGGATTTTCAAATTTAACATGAAGAAAATAGGTCAGATCCAGGTTTCTTTGAGAACTCTTGTTCATTACTAAGAAGTACAGTCATCGAAATCCAAATATTAAATACTTTATTTCCCAAAAATGATTTAAATATTTTTTTAAATTTATTTATACAACAGCGATTTGTGTATTTAAAGCATTTTAAATTCATTTACAGTTAAAATAATTGAATATATTTTTAAACGTATGTATATTTAAATTATATTTTTAACACTTTTTAACATAGTTGAAAAGTGTTTACGACTTTGTTCATTCTGTCTGTCTGTCTATCTGATTGTTCACATGATAACTGCCGAAAAAATGACTTTATAAAAATGGAATTTTAGTATGTTATTGAGACAGTCTGTGGGACATTTGGAAATGCAAATAAATAATATCACCTAATTAGTTTTGGATTGAACCCGGGTTGAAAAAATTAAACACATTAAATTCTATTGGTTTTAATTTCTCAAACATTTTTTAAGAGAGGTTATATTTTACAAATTGCTTCGAAAATCTTAGGACAAATATTCAAATTATCCCATAAAATATAGAAAAAAATGTCAGCAAATTATGTTCGGTAGTGTTTTAAATAAAAATTAAAATAATAATTACACCCATATTATATGAAGATATCATGTGACCCACTTCAATATAAAATATGGCATCCATATTTTTCCCAGTATAAAAATCGTCATTTTTAAAGTTCTTTTAAATTTATATTTTGTGTTGCATCCGTCCTAAAACCGCTTTATTTTTGCGTATTTTCTGTGCATCTATATTCTCCGCCAAAGCAATTACAATATTTTTGAGTTTAAATGATGTTTAAATGAACTTTTATGATTTCACAATGAAGATTAATTTTAACGGATGCAGAATGTAAACAAGTGATTATAAGATGAGTTGTATAATTGCTGAATTTCTTTTAACGCAAAATTATTTAGCTCTGGAGTCTGGAATAAAAGTGATATGAATGAAATATCCATTACTTTTACATAGAAAGCGAGACGATTTATATTTTGATGACGTTATTTGAGGAAAGTACATCTTTTTCAATGAAGTTTAAGTTTTTGTATAATAATTTGTTGTAGTACTGTGATAATTTAAAATATATCAGCGCTGAATGCATCGCATTTTAAAAATGTTTAAATAAAATTTCATTTCAATTGGAATATGTTTCATAATCAATGCTTTATGCATAATTGATCGTTCTTGTAGTATTTTTAAATGAATCAAATTCGTGTTTGACTTTATACGTAAATGATACGAATTAATTTTTGCGTTTTCAGTAAGGACGTTTCATACATGTACATAAAATGTTATTCAATTCACATACCGGTATGTTTGTTTCCTCTGAAGCATATAAACTTAATATTTACAAGAATCGGCGAACTCCAGACAGTTACATCGGATACAGTTTTCAAAATGACGTCAAAACAGAACTGAGGATAAATCGTATAAACCAAACTCGAAATGAGTTTTGAACTTGTAATCGTGTTTTATGATCACGTCTGGCTTGGGAAGAAAATGGGTTCTACAAAAGTTTTCCACGATTTATTGTTAGAGACTTTTTGCGAGCAAACATAAAAAAAAAATTAATTTGACTTGGATTATTGTAAACCAGATTTTGAAATGCAATTTCTGGAATGGTAATGATACAATCATGCATATTTTTAACACTTCCCAACGTAGTTGAAAAGTGTTTATGACTTTGGGCATTCTGTCTGTCTGTCTGTCCGTTCTCACGGGAATTGCCGTAAGAATGCCTTTATCAAAATTAAATTTTAGTATGCTGTTGAGAGGGTTTGTGGGATATAAGTGAATGAAAATGGTTTATATCACCCAACTAGTTTTGCTAGAGAGGAAGATATTTTATATTTCGATGAATTTATTTGAATACAGTTCATTTTGTGTAACTAGCATTGTCTTTTTCAATGAAGTTTTATGTTTATAAGTATAATAAACTACTCTTGTACTGTGATAATTTAAAAAATATCAGCGGTAAATGTTTCACGTTTTGCAGATGTTTAAATAAAATTGCATTTCAGTTGGAAAGTGTTTCTTAATGAATGCTCTATGTATGATTGATCTTTGTTGATTAATGTCACCCCAGTTATTAAAGTGTGTCTTTATTTTACTATAAGTAAAATATTAATATAAAACTGGTAGACATATATATGTATTATATAACTGATGACACTGGAAAACAAAATTAAATATTTTTGTCACATAATGATTGATTCGAAATATTTTTGTCACATAATGATTGATCACACATTGATCGGCTGGCCAATTCGTGTTGTTTTACTGATTTCAAATATGTGATTAGAATTTTTTCTATTGCGTGTATTGTAGAGGCATCAATGTACACATAAAACATTTAAATTCTGGTACCATTATCTATTTATTGGCATCTAGGTAAATGTATCGGTATTTAGGTACAATGGTTGTATACTGACGTTTGTAAGTTAACAAAAACTTGCAATTTTGATACTATATAAGTTATTTCACAACATTTTTATGGGTATATAATTGTTCGAAGACGAGATATATATGTATTGGTTAATTTGATTTCAGCAAATTTTGAAACATTAAAATACAAGGATCAATGCATTTCGCAGACCGATTTATATGTATAGATTTGTCAGAGGTAAAGGAAAAAAATCTGATGTGGGCAACAGATAAATTTCTTTATATACTTCAATGAATTTACTATTTTACAATAAAAAATAGGTTTTTTCTTATAGTAGATATTTATATTCTTTCCAAGATATTAAATTTTCGTCAATTAGTCGTCATTGCATTGATTTAGTGTCATTTTTATCCATATGACGAGATTTTCATTAATTTGGCAACATTACAAAAGTCGCCAAGTTGGTTGCATTCCGCCAAATTCGGCGCCAAAATCTCGCCAAGGGTTATGGATAGAGAAATAAGTTTTTCCTACAGCATATAAATAACTATTGGCGTTCAAATACAAAAGTATTACTCAAAGTATCTTTTCTCATGAATGGAGTAAGCTAGATCCACGAGAATAATGTCACCAAATTTATTGCATGATATTACATATGAAAAGTGAACATGTTTCTCAACAGTTAATATATATTTTTTAATTTATGGGATTTTTTGATAAATTTGTTTGAAAAATGTGCAATATCTTGAGAACGATTCATGCTAGCATTCTAAAGTTTATGTCAATCGTTTTCTAAGGACAAATTACATAAGAAATATCTATTTGCGTAACTTTATTAAAGGTTTTGATTTTTTGATGATTTTTTTCAAAATTTCACTCGAGAATTTAGGGGGGTTCTGAACATTCGATTACGTTTAAAAACAATAGGCTTCCAGTATTCACGGATAGTGATTTTTGTACTATATTTCATTCGAATCGCTCCATTCGTTCGTGAGATATCGTCTCCAAAGTCTCACTGACACAAACACACAAACATCACCTCAAAAATGTTTGATTCGTGATCAAGGATGCTCGAAACATGCTTTTCCGTCGAAAACTCGGATTCGAATGAATTTTCGACCCCGTCACAATACTTTCCTTATACATTATGTATACAAGGAAAGCAACAAGTTGTTTTTGAAGCGTTTTTAATTATGAAAGTTAGAATCAGCGTGAATGAAATAAATCTGTTCAATCAGGGTGAATGAAATATTTTTTTTCTAAAACCGATTTAATTTTGTTGAAGACAAACTTTCTAAGTTGGGATATGTATTATTAAGAGGTATAAGGATTGTGTGTGTCCTACCTCCACACTATACCAGACAATGAACAAAATGAATATGTGTACACTAGCATCATTACGATAACTTACAGATATAATATATTTTTCTTCTATATTAAATATAACATTTTCTTTAATCTATTTAGAAACTAGAAAATATAATCAAACTTATTTATTAAAATATATTTGCCTTTCCGATATTTTTACATCCACAAATTTCGCTGTATGTTTAATGTATGCATAAACTCTTCACGTTTTTTTACAAAGTGTAGCAATCAATTTGATCTCTATATTTTAAAACTCCCTAGTATAACAAATTTGATAATAACCTGGCGAAAAACAAAATGTTTGATGTGCTTATAAGTTTGTTATTTACAATCTAAAAATGCTTGACGACATTAAACGTTGTTTTCAAATTTACAATGTAATACTCTCTAATATTCCAAAGTTGGTGCAAATAGAATGCAAATAGAAATGTTGCATTATAGTTGACGTAAATAGAAATGTTACATTATAGTTGATGTAAATAGAAATGTTACATTATATTTGATGTAAATAGAAATGTTACATTATAGATGATGCAAATAGAAATGTCACATTATAGTTGATGCAAATAGAAATGTTACATTATAGTTGATGCAAATAGAAAATTAATTTTATACAAATTGCGCATGCGCATTTTGATAAAGACGTGGAAGTGTGATAATAATGTCACTGTCATTTTTAATTTCTTCAAATCAAATTACCTCAGAATATTAAAATGGTATTACATTCGACAGCATTATAATATCCCTCAAAATATGCACTCTCATTTTACACAATACGTATTGTGACACCAAACTTAATATGTTTTGAATTACTTTTTTTGATGTACTGAAATTTAATAAATTGGGTGATATACTCAAAAATAATAAAACATTTTTAACTACACATTCCCCATTTCCACAAAACGCAATAATTAATTTCAAATATAACTCCACATCCAAATTCCACATAACTCTTTAACTTGAAATATAATATTTGATGGAATTGAAAACATATACAGTGTGTCTCAAAAAAAAAATGAAACGCACTTTAATTCTTTCCCTGTTGGAGGTAAGTGGACAATGTAAATTACAAAAATGTTGAAAGTAAGGTAGGAAATAAGACTACGCTAATGAAATAGTCTTCCCATTCATTTTCAAAAAGTTACACATTTTAAATTTTTATACGACCACCTTAGACAAATTTGATCAATCGGAATATTTTTATTTTCAATGCGACAAGATCATTAAAAAATCTGATGTGGGCAACACATGACTTTCCTTATATAATGCAATGAATTTACTAATTTTACAGTTAAAAAAATGTTATTCTTATGGTAGAGACTTATATTCTTTCTAAGATATTGAATTTTCTTCAATTAGTCGTCATTTTCATTGATTTAGCGTCATTTTTATCAATTTGGCGAGATTTTTGTTAATTTGGCAACAATTAAGAATGTCGCCAAGATGGCGACACTCCGCCAAATTCGTCGCCAAAATCTCGCCAAGCGTTATGGATGGAGATATAGGTTATTCTTACAGCAGATGAATGACTATTGGCGTTCAAATACAAAAGTATTACTCAAAGTGTATTTTTTCATGAATGGAACGAGCTACATCCACGAGAATGATGTCACCGAATTTATCGCATGGTATTACATATGAAAAGTGAACATGTTTCTCAATAGAAAATACTTTTTATTTTATTTTACATATAACTTTTTGATAATTTTTTTGAAAAATGTTCAATATCTCGAGACGGGTTCGTGTTAGCGTTCTAAAATTTATGTCAATCGTTTTCTAATGAAAAATTACGTAAGAAATATCTATTTGCGTATCTTTATTAGCGGTTTTGATTTTTTGACGATTTTTTCAAAATTTCACTCGAAAATTTAGGGGGATTCTGAACATTCGATTGCGTATAAAAACAATAGACTTCCAGTGTTTATGTATTGTGATTTTTGTACCAAATTTCATTTGAATATGTCCGTTCGTTCGTCAGCTATCGTCTCCACAGACTCACTGACACACACACACACACACAGATACACACAGACATCACTTCAATTCGTGATCAAGGATGCTTGAAACGTGCTGTCTCGTCAAAAACTCGAATTCGAATTTTCGACACCGTCACAATACTTTTTTTATACATTATGTATATAAGGAAAGTAAAAAACCGCATATCTTTATCTTTAAAATCAACTGAATTATGAGAAAGGAAAAAATCTGACTTATGCCGCTTTTCCGTACCAGGTGAAAGGCTGTTTCATCAGTGAGATTAGGAATGTTGTTACTGATGACCTCCTGTTTTGGCGGAGCTGATTCAGGACCAGTGACGCAGGAAGCAGGAAAGAACGAAGAAAGACACTAGACGAGAAAACTAAGTTTATTATAAGAACGCATCACTGACGAAGGTCGGAGGGGGTGCAGCTTCACATTTAGATGAGGACCCAGAAGGCGGAAGACTGACTTTATCCTCAAGAAACATCCATGCCTTATTCGGGATTCAAACCCGAGCCCACAAGACAGCAGCCGAAGACGCTATCCACTTCACTGCCTGAGCGGCTGAAATTAGGAATCATAAGCAAATTGAGGATGGAAATTGTTTAGATCAAAAATAAGTTAATATGTGTCAAAATTATTTATCACAAATGCATCTAAATAATCATTACACAGACAGAGATTATATAAAGCAGTGGTACTCACTGCGCTGTAGGGTATCCTATGTATTATCATCCAGTTTTATCTATTTTGTGATATGTCACAAATTTACACTTCTAATTTGATATAGGGTCCCCATTCACAATGTTCAATTTTCAATTAAATATAACTCGCTCAATTTTAAAGATATAGATATGCGGTTTTTTATTGATCTTGTTGTATTAAAAATAAAAATTTTCTGATTGACCAAATTTGTCTAAGGTGATCGTATAAAAATGTAAAAAATGTAACGTTTTGAAAATTAATGGGAGGACTGTTTCATTAATGTAGTCTTATTTTCTACCTTACTTTCAACATTTTTGCAATTTACATTGCCCCCTTATCTCCAACAGGTAAAGAATTAAAGCTCGTTTCAATCTTTTTGGGACACCCTGTATATATTTTTGAAATTGTGCATACACATACTGTGATCGCCACGAGAATATTTAAAAAAAATCTTAATCTATATAAATAAAAATGAAAATCTGTCTGTCTGTCTGTCTGTATGTCTGTCTGTCTGTCTGTCTGTCTGTCTGTCTGTCTGTCTGTCTGTTTGTCACACCATCACGGGAGAACGGCTGAACCGAATTTGATGAAATTTTGTGGGTAGCCCAGAAATAGCCCCACTTAAAATTATATCCGTGTTTTGAGTTTCTACGACCAGTGGTTCTCGAGATATTAGTAAAAAACGAAATTTTCGTTTGTCTCATCGTCACGGAAAAACGGCTGAACCGAATTTAATGAAATTTGGTGAATAGCCTTGAAATATCCCCCCATAAATTTTGTCCAAGTTTCGAGTTTCTAAGACCTGGGATTGTCGAGATATTAATGAAAAACGGAACTTTTTCCTAGGAGTTCTACTCCCTAACTCCGTGGTTTATCCAAACGAAAAGCTTGAAAATCGTTTGAAAGTGAATTAAAATTTAATCTCTGAGTTTGATGGGAGATTTTTTGCGTTAATTAGTCACTTTCTGAAAACATGAATTGTTTGAAACATGATTTAAAGGGGAAAGCTATCTCCATGGTTCATGGTTTATTTAAAACGAGCTTTTACGGAACAATGAGAAGTATAGAGAAATCAAAATCGTTATTTAATTTCGCAGTTTATGTTATAAGACATGACATATTTAACATGTTATAAGATTCTATCTTATATCATGTTACTCAGAAACGCAATTAAATTAAATCTGTCTGTTAATTTTAATAATTATTTTTTCGATTTGAATTATAAATAAATGGATATAAAAATATATTTTAGAAAAGAACGATTTGATTTTTCTTATAGCATTTTTGACTGGATAATATCAATTACGGTCTTCAGGTTTAAAAATTATTATTATTTATATTTTCGGGGATTATTGATTCAAGGATTATTGATATTTTCAAGTTATTATGCAATTATTTTATTATGACAAAAATTGTTTAAACTCATATATTGTATGTTGTACGAATCTTCTACAAATACACGTGTATATCTTTTAATCTACGAGAATATAAGTAGTACAGATATATTGACATATGTTTTGATATATATTGGCATATATTGGAATGAATTACGACCTTCTGGTATAAAGAGTGTGAGTATTGTACATGTCATTTAGTATACTATAAGAATTTGGGCATGATTATGAATTTCAAGTTTCTTTATATTATATACTCCGTACGAAGAACGGGTATGCTGCTAGTGATAATATAATATCAAATCAAATTATTAACTGTAATGTGGATTATCCGACTTTTTCATACCAGAATACTTTTATATATTTTTCTAATTTTTCAAGGCAAACCCTGAAAAATCGATATTGTGGATCCAAATGATTACAACTATAGCCTGTTACGCTTAATTTTAAAGGGTTTGGAAATTTTGTCGATTGATAGCATACTTGACAATATACCTTCGCGGGGGTAACTTGTACCCCAAGGGGAGGTAATGACGTCACAAATAAAAAACGCATCTCTGTTATATGTTTAACAATGATTGAAATTATTCAGTCCAGCGGTCATTGAGCCATAAACAAAACCTTTTATGCATGATCACGTCAAATTTTGTCCTATGCTGCCATGTCAAAAAAATATAAAATATATATAAATAAAATTGAAAATCTGTCTGTCTGTCTGTCTGTTTGTCCCGTCATCACGAGAGAACGGCTGAACCGAATTTGATGAAATTTTGTGAGTAGCCTTAAAATAGCCCCCCATAAATTTTTCCCAAGTTTCGAGTTTCTAATGCCAGGGGTTGTCGAGACATTAATGAAAAACGGAACTTTATCCTAGGAGTTCTACTCTCTAACTCCGTGGTTTATCCAAACGGAAAGGATGAAAATCGTTTGTTTAAAACGTCAACGTGAATTAAAACTTCATTCTGAGCTTAGTGCAGGATTTTTGCATTAATTAGTCCCTGTCGGAAAGCATGAATTGTTTGAAACATGAATTTAAATGGAAAATAAAACTCCATATTTTATGCTTCACAATCATTTACTAAACAATGAAAAGTATAAGGAAATCAAAATGGTTATTATTTTTGCATTTTATGGGGAAGAGATCAAAATGGTTAATTTCGCAGTTTATGAGGAAGATTCTTTTTTATATTATGCTGGTCAGCAACGCAATTAATTTAATATGTTTTTTTAATATTTGTTATTATTTTTTCTATTTGAATAATAAATAAATAGATGTAAAAATATATTTTGTAAATGAACGGTTTGATTTTTCTTTTAATTATATTAATTACGGTCTGTGTACATCACTTTCCGTTATTTTGACAAATAGTTTTCAAGCTTATATATTGTGTTCAGCCAATAAATTTATTTAGACGATTGTTGAAACAGAAAAAGAGTAGAACGTATATTTTCTAATGCAATTTTAGTGCTTCCATTTAATATATGCAAACGGGATCGGATGTTTTATTCTTCAGATCTGCAAATTTTGAGCTATGAATTTCGCGGAATATCGCTAACTTGGCAACTTTTCTTAAACGTTGCCAAATTGACGGAAATGTCGACAAATTGATAAAAACGACGCAAATCAATTAAATTAAATTTGTTTTATTAGAAGAGAGGACTGAAATGATGTTTAGGTAGCATTTGTCGGCCAGTCCATCCATCCTACTTAGTAACACATTTAGCGAATTTTTAAAATGTCACCAAATTGATAAAATGTTTGCAAGTCCATAAAAATATAATAAAATTGATGAAATTGCGCTTAATAAATGCAATTAATTGTGTTTTGTTAGGACATAGTATTGTGATGATTATTCTTCAATGTGTCGCAAAAGGGGACTGTTAGTTCTACAGTCCCACTTGGTGATAAATTTGGCGATGTTTTAAATTGTCGCTAAATTGACGAAAATGTCGCCAAACCTTCAATGGAGATAGAATTATTCAAACGATATCGTTGAATTATTCAACGATTCCCATCAATTCATTTGAAGCAAATGATGTCATGTCGTTTAGAAACAGATGTAAATCCAATGAGTTTATGAGTCATACGATTTTTATTAAATCTTTTCCGATTTAAATAACAAAGATACGTATATAAATTAAATTTCATTGACATTGCATTGTTTATTGGATAATATCAATTAGGGTCTTCAGGTTTAAACATTATTATTATTGGTATTTTCGTGGACTGTTGATTCAGGGATTATTGATATTTTCATATTAATTCTATGCCATTGTTTTATTATGACAAAAATTGTTGAAACTCACATATTGTACGTTGTGCGAGTAATCTTCTATAAATGCACGGGTTATCTTCTAATCTACGAGAATATAAGTAGTACAAGTATATAGGCATATATTTTGATATATATTGGCATATATTGAAATCAATTACACCCTTCTGGTATAAAGATTACGGGGATAATTGAAATTTTCAATTTATGTCATCTGTTTTATTTCGGCAAAGATTTTTAGACTCATATTGTAATAAGGGTAATCTTCTACTAACATACAGGCATATTTTCTAATCTGCTACAATATAAGTAGTACGGGGATATATATATATATATATATGTATATATATATATATATATATATATATATGTATATATATATATATATATATATATATATATATATATATATATATATTCCCATATAATTTTTAGTGCTTTCATTCTGGCATATATTGGAATCAATTACGGGTTTATTGATATTTTCAATTTATACATGTAATCTACTAATACAGGTTATATCTTCTAATATTCGAGTATATAAGTACTACGGGTCCCATACAATTTTAGCACTATTATTTTGAATACATTGATTCAATTTCATATTTTTTGTATATTTGCTTTCGAAAGGGGCCGGGATGTTTTATTCTTCAGATCTGCCCGTGAAGATAATTTTGCATGATGAGAACAGATATTCATAAACATCTCTTTAGGAGCAATAAATTTAATATTTTAACATAATTTGCATATGATTCTGAATTATAAATGTCTTTATATTGTATACTCCGTACGAAGAACGGGTATGCTGCTAGTCTATATAAATAAAATTGAAAATCTGTCTGTCTGTCTGTCTGTCTGTTTGTCCCATCATCACGGGAGAACGGCTGAACCGAATTTGATGAAATTTTGTGGGTAGCCTAGAAATAGCCCCACTTAAAATTTAGTCTATGGTTGGAATTTCTACAACCAGTGGTTCTCGAGATATTAGTAAAAAACGAAACTTTTGTTTGTCTCATCATCACGAGAGAACGGCTGAACCGAATTTAATGAAATTTTGTGGGTTGCCTTGAAATAGCCCCCCATAAATTTTGCCCAAGTTTCAAGTTTCTAAGACCAGGGGTTGTCGAGATATTAATGAAAAACGGAACATTTTTTATAGGAGTTCTACTCTCCAACTCCGTGGTTTATCTAAACGGAAAGGATAAAAATCGTTTGTTTAAAGCGTCAAAGGGAATTAAAACTTTATTTTTGAGTTTGATGCAGGATTTTTGCATTAAATAGTCACTATCTGAAAGCATGAATTGTTTGAAACATGAATTTAAATGGAAAAATCTACCTCCATGTTTTTACATGTATTAACCTCCATGTATTTCACAAGCTTTTACTCAACGATTAGAAGTATAAAGAAATGAAAATGGTTATTTAATTTCGCATTTTATGGGGAAGATTCTATCTTACATCATGTTGCTCGGCAAAGGAATGGAATTAAATGTGTTTGTTAATGATTATTATTATTTTTTCTATTTGTATAATAAATAAATGGATGTAAAAATATATTTTATAAATGAACGGTTTAATTGTTCTTTTAATTATATATATTGCGGACTGCGTACATTACTTTTATTTATTTTAGCAAAGAGGTTTCAAGCTCATATATTGTGTTTAGCTAATAAACTTATAATAAATGAACGGTTTGATTGTTCTTTTAATTATATATATTGCGAACTGCGTACATCGCACTCTTATTTATTTTAGCAAAGAGGTTTCAAAGCTCATATATTGTGTTTAGATAATAAACTCATATATTGTGTTTACCCAATAAATTCATTTAGCCGATTGTTGAAGCAGAAAAAGAATAGAACGGATGTATGTATCTTCTAATACAATTTTAGTGTTTTCATTTAGTATATATACAGACGGGATATGGATATTTTATTCTTCAGATCTGCAAATTTAGAGCTACGAATTTAGCGAAATATCTCTAAATAACTTGGTAACTTTTCTTAAACTTTACCAAATTAGAGGAAATATCTCCAAATTAATAAAAATGACCCAAATCAATGAAATTAAATTTGTTTTTTTAGAATAGAGTACTGAAATGATGTTTCTGTAGCATTTGTCGGTCAGTCCATCCATCCTACTTAGTAACGCATTTAACTAATTTTTTTAATATCACTAAATTGATAAAAATATTTGTAAATCCATAAAAATATCATGGAGACGAAAATGTCGCCAAACCTTCCATGGAGATCACATTATTCAGACGACATGATTTCCATCAATTTATTTGAAGCAGATGATATCATGTCGCTTAGCAACGGATCCAATGTGTCATACGATTTTTATTAAATCTAATAAAAATATGTATATAAAATAAATTTCATTGACATTGCATTTTTGACTGGATAATATCAATTACGGTCTTCAGGTTTAAACATCATTATTATTGATATTTCGGGGACAGTTGATTCAGGAATTATTGATATTTTCAAATTATTATGCCATTGTTTCATTATGACGAAAATTGTTGAAACTCATATATAGTACGTTGTACAAGTAATCTTCTACAAATGCACGGGTATATCTTCTAATCTACGACAATATAAGTAGTACAGGTATATTGGCAAAATTTTTATATATACTGGCATATATTGGAATCAATTACGACCTTCTGGTATTAAGATTACGGGGATTTTTGATACTTTTGTTGTGACGAGATTTCATAATCTCGCCAAACCCTTGTAAAAATCGTAATTTATATATTAATTATCAAGATTCTATATTTTTGCATTTTTTAAACCCTGTTTTAATTATCCCTCTTGTCTATTAAATATGCATTATACAAAATATTCTACACTGAAAGGCAAGCTTTTAGCCATTTTATTAATCTGTGAAAACCGCATTCAGAGAGAAGTTTCGTTATTATTTGACCGTTAAAGTCAAGGTCTTTATTCCCGGGCAGAGCAGATGTTTGGTTCTGCTCGAGGCCTGGTAATATTAGTGCGAGGCATGCACTTTTCTGCAGAATAGATTTGGAGAGAAACTTCTGGATGAATTTGAGACCTTGTGGCGAGGGTCTGATGTGTCAGCATATTCATTTTGAGACCCCGTCCTGGGCTGGCGAGGCTATGCCTGTGAAGTTTTCTATTGGTCAAAAGGCCGTAAATAGTCTTCTGCCAGGTCCGAATGAGTCTGGGGCCTGAATCCGTCTGAATACATAAAAGCTGTTGCAAAGAATATTCGCGGCTTTTCTCTTCCTGTCTAGTGTCGACGCTCTCAGGTCGGCCTGGACCATTTTTCAATGTTGCCCACCACGGAGTGCGGGAGTCGGCCCCAAGTCGACTTCTGGCCTCTTGTGGGCATGGGGAGAAAAGCCGAAGACGCCTACATCGCCGAAGAACATCGATGGAGAGCCCGACGTCTAGCTGAGAGAGCTGCGACGAGAAAGGTACAATGGGGGCCGAGGTCTATGTGCCGGGTCGAGTTGGAATGGTACGGAATGGTACTATGAAACCACTATGAGTTGGAATGGTACTATGAAACCAAATTCCCTGCGATATGAGGCGGATGTGTGATTCCGACCCTTCTGCAACTCCGACTGGGGAGGTAAGGTTTGACTGCTCTCTGCATCTACGCCTGTCTCAAGGAAGCATAAATTTCCTAAATTATTTCAACTTGTTTAATTATCAGTCCTAATTTTCTCTGAGTGCGAGTTTTCTCCTGTTGCTTTGAGACCATACCTCTTAAATCATGTTGCTTATTATATACTTACATGTTGCTGTGCCACTTTATTTATATCATTGATCATATTATTATCATTGAATTACTTCCGTGGCAGCAAATATATTAGTAGGGATCCTGAGTCCAGTGTCACTGTCACAGTTACTTAGCGTTGTGCTTCCTGATAATGATTCAGTTATAATTTTAACTTCTGATCTTCTTAATTACAATATTGAATAAAGAAAGTGATTTATATTTAAACCTGTGTGGTTATTTAACATCTTTATCTCTTGAAATTGTGCATCTGTGTTTTCAGGATTGGACGCCTTACAAGGTAAGGGTTTATTGCATCTTTGTATTTATTGCACTGCAGGTCATCCAGGGATTTATTCCTGGACGAGAGAACTTCGAAATAGAACCGGGGTTTCAACATTTATGGGTGCGTGCCACCCTATTTTTCCTCCGTGACATATTGGTGCTTGGCACCGTGATTCCACTATACGTATTTTCCGTCGTCACACTAAACCTGTGTGACATATTGGTGCACATGACTTTCCTGCGTGACACTTTCAATTTATTACGTCATCTTTTTTATTTTGGTAAATATTTTTAAGACTCATATTACAATATGTTTAAGCTTCTACTAACACACTGGCATATTTTCTAATTTGCGCCAATATAAGTAGTACGTGGTTGCATATATTGATTCAATTCTTTTTTTTGTGTGTGAATTTGTTTACAAAAGGGGCCAGGATATTTTATTCTTCAGATTTGCCCGTGAAGATAATTTTGCATAGTGAGAACAGATATTCTTAAACTTCTCTTTATGAGCAATAAATTTAATATTTTATCAGAATTTGCACATGATTGCGAATTATAAGTTTTTTTATATTATATACTCCGTACGAAGGACGGGTATGCTGCTAGTACATAAATAAAAATAGGTAAACATAATTTTGTAGAAAGTTGCAGTCAAAATGAATACAAAGTGAATCTGAACAAATGATGGCGTAGAACTAACTCACTAGAAAGGCCTCTCAGAAAATGTGTGCCAATGAGCGGTGACATCCTAAATATTATTTCATATTTATGGAACAGATTAATATCTTCTGTTGAACTATTCGTGATGCAAATGATCGAAATCACACACATTATGCAACAGATGGTGTTTAATTCGATAAGAGTAGCTTATGAAAATTTGTAATGTTAAAAACTATTTCTGATAATGAATAATATATTTCTTAGATACCTAAAGGTTTTTAGGATGCTATAAAACGAGGTAAACAAAATTCGTAATCTGATTGATGACACTAAACAAAGTAAGTGTAAAAGAATATTGAACAAATTATTATTCTTTAGCATTATTTTAACTTTATCCTGAGTACGAACTTCTAGCTGTCAATCGTTGATGGAATAGAATACTGATATGTTTAGTGCTTCTCCAACAGAGGATATTGAAGTCACTAAGGATTGTTCCTATGTATTCAAGGTCATTTAAGTAAAGATGCTTTATAAAATATTCTACAACTTTAAAAAGTCGATATATTTTTAAGATGTATATACTGCCCGTGGGATAAAGCTTCTACAAATATGTACAATCTACCGACAGACCAACCGTTGGAATAAGCGCCCAACCAATCGACCGATCAATACAAGTGATGAGTTCAGTAGAGCATATCAACTAAAATTTACCAAAAATGTATAAATACTGCGAGGTTTATTTTTCATATAGCAATATTCATAAACAAAATTGGATTCATGTCTCTGCGCAAGATGGTTACTACGTAAACATAAATATATGATTTTTATAGTTTTCTCAGCATTCCAAAATGGTGCGTCTGAAACATGTTATATAAAGGTGTTGAAATTAAGCAGAACAAAATATGACGTAAACCAAACAAATAACTAGTTTTGCACATGTATTTGTGCTTTATGATCAAGCATGACGATAGTAATAAAATGCTTCTGCAAAAGAATTCAAAGATATGCTGTCAGAGATCTACAAATATAGTTTTGTATAAACATAAAGGTATATAAGAAATGTTATACAAATATAAAGATATAAGAAATTTTTTACAAATATGAAGTTGTAAGAAATATTCAACAAAAATAAAGATATAATAAATGTTATACAAATATAAAGATATAAGGAATGTTCTATAAATATAAAGATATAAGAAATGTTATACAATATAAAGATATAAGAAATGCTATACAAGTATAACGATATAAGAAACGTTCTACAAATATAAAGGTCTAAGAAATGTTATACAAATATAAAGATATAAGTAATGTTATACAAATATAATGATCTAAGAAATGTTATACAAATATAAAGATATATGAAATGATATATAAATATAAATATATAAGAAATTAAATATAGAACGTGACGTTACGCATATATATTAAATAAATTAATCACAAAGTAAAATGCGGATCAAATAATATGTAAAAAGTACATCAAAAGTTTCACACTGTGGATTTTCTTCGGGGGAATCAGTTAAACAGCATGACATATGCCGGAACTGACTAGGAAAATCCACAGGGTGTTTTCGAAACGATCATCTATTTTTTGCATATTAATTTCTTTTCATTGTACGTTATGATCTATTTATAAAAAAAATGCCCTTGCATGAAAAATTGATTGCAAAATTCGTTATCGCAACTCTTTAAATTCTCCGCTAGGATGACTGCAGTCAGTTTTGTTTGATTGGACATGGCCATCTAACGAATTTTGGAATTTATATGGCATAATCATAAATGGCTTATTCAGCATTGGCAGGCACGTTTAAGTTATATTTTAGTTTTTTGTTTTTAGTTTTAGTTTTTAGTTCTGTGTTTCCTACCCTAGCAACTAGCCAATATTGGTCAAAAATGAGATCAGTATTGTATATCTTGTAGTTTCATTGGAAATATTTACAATGTAACGCCAATAACATATACGTCGATATTGACATTACGATATTACCGCAAAATGGGCGTTTCATTCGGAATATTTCCAATATTTGGAATATATTGCAATTAATAATCGCTAAATATTATAATATAATCGTTAAATATTGGCATCCCAACATTGATCATAAATGACCAATCGATATTGGGTTAAGATTGGAAGCCAATATTGGCCTAATAATGGCAAACTGCTCACATTTTTATGTTGGTCTAATATTGGCACTGTATAGGGGGTGCCTGGTAAGTTGTTTTAAGTAGGCCAAATAGGTTTTGAACAATTGTAGGTAGAGCTATCAAAAGTGAGATGTTTTTTTTTTATTTTTAGCACTAGCACTTGACATAATAACCATTCAGAAGTGGGTAGAAGCACACAACACAAGCAGCACAGGAAAGACAAAAAGAAATACACAAAAATACAGAATAAAAACTGAGAGTGAGGTGTTTTCCTTATTTATAGCAGTAGCAGTTGATACAATGATCATTCACAAGTATGTAAAAAAAAACCAAAACAAACATCACAGGAGAACAAAAAGAAATGCACAAATATACAGAATAAAAACAAGAAATATAACTGAAAGTGAGAGCCATTAAATTCAAGTGACCATGTGATATGAGATGAGATTTACAACGATGTTATGTACAAATTCTTATAGTAATCTGAATGGTATTGTTATTCAAACCATTTTATTAAATATTTAACCTAGAGATAATCAGAAAATCCAGTCTAACGAATTGAAAAGTGTAGAATTAGTACACCGTCGCACTTTTGGGGTGAAAACAGCCCAATTTCACAGAACAGGAACACATTGCAGATTAATGTTTATCATATACTTTTCTTTTAATTAGAATTTTCGAAAAAAGAAGGCCACTGCTGTCTGTGGTTTTTTTTAACTAAAATTACCGGGGCTGTAAAACCCCCCGGTATATTTATTTTTCATCACTTATATAAAAGCTGTCGGAGTCTATTGAAAGAACTAAACCGGTAAAATTTTTATTAAAATGCTTTTTAAACGACAAATATGACTTTTTTTAGAACAGGAACACATTGCAGATTAATGTTTATCATATACTTTTCTTTTAATTAGAATTTTCGAAAAAAGAAGGCCACTGCTGTCTGTGGTTTTTTTTAGCTAAAATTACCGGGGCTGTAAAACCCCCCGGTATATTTATTTTTCATCACTTATATAAAAGCTGTCGGAGTCTATTGAAAGAACTAAACCGGTAAAATTTTTATTAAAATGCTTTTTAAACGACAAATATGACTTTTTTTAGAACAGGAACACATTGCAGATTAATGTTTATCATATACTTTTCTTTTAATTAGAATTTTCGAAAAAAGAAGGCCACTGCTGTCTGTGGTTTTTTTTAGCTAAAATTACCGGGGCTGTAAAACCCCCCGGTATATTTATTTTTCATCACTTATATAAAAGCTGTCGGAGTCTATTGAAAGAACTAAACCGGTAAAATTTTTATTAAAATGCTTTTTAAACGACAAATATGACTTTTTTTAGAACAGGAACACATTGCAGATTAATGTTTATCATATACTTTTCTTTTAATTAGAATTTTCGAAAAAAGAAGGCCACTGCTGTCTGTGGTTTTTTTTAGCTAAAATTACCGGGGCTGTAAAACCCCCGGTATATTTATTTTTCATCACTTATATAAAAGCTGTCGGAGTCTATTGAAAGAACTAAACCGGTAAAATTTTTATTAAAATGCTTTTTAAACGACAAATATGACTTTTTTTAGAACAGGAACACATTGCAGATTAATGTTTATCATATACTTTTCTTTTAATTAGAATTTTCGAAAAAAGAAGGCCACTGCTGTCTGCGGTTTTTTTTAGCTAAAATTACCGGGGCTGTAAAACCCCCCCGGTATATTTATTTTTCATCACTTATATAAAAGCTGTATATACATAATGTATAAGGAAAGTATTGTGACGGGGTCGAAAATTCGAATTCGAGTTTTCGACGGGAGAGCACGTTTCAAGCATCCCTGATCACGAATCAAACATTTTTGAGGTGATGTCTGTGTGTGTGTGTGTGTGAAAGTGTGTGTGTGTGTGTGTGTGTGTGTGTGTGTGTGTGTGGAGACGATATCTCACGACCGAATGGAGCGATTCGAATGAAATTTAATAAAAAAATCACAATCAGCGAATACTGGAAGCCTATTGTTTTTAAGCCCAATCGAATGTTCAGAACCCCCTAAATTTTTGAGTGAAATTTCAGAAAATCATCAAAAAAATCAAAACCTTCAATATAGTTACGCAACTAGACATTTCTTATGTGATTTTTCCTTAGAAAACGATTGACATTAACTTTAGAACGCTAGCATGAACCGCTCTCGAAATATTGCACATTTTTCAAATAACTTTATCGAAAAATCCCATAAATTAAAGAAAATATACTAACTGTTGAGAAATATGTTCCCTTTTCATATGTAATATCATGTGATAAATTTGGTGACATCATTTTCGTGGATCTAGCTCGTTCTATTCATGAGAAACGATACTTTGAGTAATACTTTTGTATTTGAACGCCAATAGTCATTTATCTGCTATAAGAATAACTTAATTTCTCCTTCCATAACGCTTGGCGAGGTTTTGGCGACGAATTTGGCGGAATGTCGCGAACTTGGCGACTTTTTTAAATGTTGCTAAATTAACGAAACTCTGGCCAAATGGTTAAAAATGACATTAAATCAATGAGAATGACGACTCATTGACGAAAATTCAATATCTTGAAACGAATATAAGTATCTACTATAAGAATAAGCTTTTTTTTTGCTGTAAACGTAGACAATTCATTGCATTATATAAGGAAAGTCATGTGCTGCCCACATCAGATATTTTTATATTATATATTCAGTACGAAGAGCGGGTGTACTGCTAGTACAAAATATATTCAGTTTAGATTTTGCCAAGCGTTAAGCAATCTTGAAAGTTTCATGTAGCTTGATTGATATTTTTATTATAATGCTGATTTGGAAGACCTTTCCGTGGATACTTAATTAGCAATTTAAAAGATAGTTACTAACTTTCAAGACCATAAAATTTTATGGATCACGGCTCACAATAATGTCGTCACAAACCGCTCATGAAATGTCCTAACTAAAGAACAATTCTAAAAATACACTATATCGAAACTATACTAAATGACGATAGCAGAAACGACGTGATAACGGTTTTCTGACATCTTCAGAAACTGCGATAATTTATTGCAAGCATATAGGGATGGTAGATTTAACACTGTCCTCCAAACCACCAAGTCATCTTCTCGGTGCAATCCATTTATATAGGGGAATAACGCTTTACCGATAAAAATTGTAATTATCTATCAGTAAAGGATATTATATTATTAAAACATTTATCAATCTATAATATACTATTAAATGAGACGTATGAAATATTAATGAAATGTAAAAAAAAAATCAATATCCCCAGATAATAGTGTTATGATGTATAATCAGGATTGGTGTGCGTTCAGGATACAAAAATGAGGTCAAATTTCTCGACAACTAATACGTTTATTCACAAGCATAACGTAAACAGGAACAATATACAGTAAATCGCACTTAAATAAATGCTCCACTAATTTCACAAAACAATTGATATTATTCGTAAAATAATGTGGTATCTCATTTCGCAAAACATAAACTACTTTTCTCAAATCATTCACGTAAGTCACTGTTTCTTTTTGCTCGTATCGCGTCAACTGCTTTCCATTTGAATGGTGATTCCTTTAATAGACTGTCTACAGAAACGTCAAGAAATCTCTCATATCTCAAAATATTCATTACGTCGAAGTGTTTCTCGAACAGTAGAAAAGTCGTCAAATGTCGTCAAATGGTGCCAAATCTGGCACCCTCCCTCCAATTTTAAGCATATGACAACCATATATTCACATTATAGGAAACGCTGGCTGTATGGGTGCTTTTTCCATATAGTTTTGAAAAGGGACTTCAGTGAGGATATTTTCCATGTTTATAACAATAGCGACTCATGTGTTTTGAACACTTTATCTATTATTCCTTATTTTAAAATATAACAAGAAAGATCAATCATGCTTAAAGCATTGATTATGAAACACTTTCCAACTTCATTGCAATTTTATTTAAACATGTCTAAAATGCAATACATTCCTCGGTAATATTTTAGAATTTATCACAATACTACATTAATTTATTATATTTGAAACCTTAAACCTTCATCGAAAAAAATTAACTTTATTCAAATGACGGTATTAAAATATAAATTGCCTGGTTTAAACATCTCTAAAATGTGATACATTCCTCGGTAATAATTTTAGAATTATCATAATACTACGATAATTTATTATATTTGAAGACTTTATCGAAAACAACTGAAATCCATTCAAATGACGTCATAAAAAAATAACACGCCTGGCTCTCTCTATAAAAGCAACATTTCATTCATAAATAATTCCTCCATTCATGTCATTCATCACAATACTATAATAATTTATATTATTTAAAAATTAAGACCATGGAGCTACAAGTAAGTGAAACTCTATGCGTAAAACTTCATCGAAAATTATCGTCCTTCTCTTTCTAAAATCAATGAATATTTCATTCATATCAGCCATGCAGACTCCATGGACTAAATGATTTTATGTTAAAGAACTACAACGATTCTAATACAACTCATTCTACATATTTTGCTGTTTTCATTTTACATAGGTGATAAATAAGCTTAATAGTAGAAATAATAAAATTTGGATGAGCATTTAAACTGATATATATTGTCATTGCGTTGTTAAAGTATGTAGATGCACAGAATTTAGGCAAAAATAAAGTAGTTTTAGGACGGATACAACACTCAATATGAATTCAAAAGAACTTTAAAAATCACGATTTTGAGACAAGATGGATGCCATATATCATCATGAACTGGGTCATGTGATCGTCTCATATCATGGACACGTGATCGCTTCATATAAGAGGTGTTATTATTATTTTAATTTTTATTTAAAAAACTACTGAATATATTTCGCTGAATTTTTTTTTATATATTTTATGGAACAATTTGAATATTGCCTAAAATTTTCAAAGCAATTTGTGAATTTTAAATCCGCTTAAAAAATGCTTGAAGAATTAGGTCCCATAGGGCTCAATGTATTCCATTTTTTCAACCCGGGTTCAATCCAAAACTAATTGGGTGATTTTATTCATTTATATTCCCATAGGTCCTATAGACCGTCTGAACAACATACTAAAATTTCATTTTGATTAAGTCATTTTTACGGCTGTTATCGGGCTAACGGACAGACAGACAGACAGACAGACAGACAGACAGAATGAACAAAGTCATAAACACTTTTGAACTTTGTTGTAAAGTGTTAAAAAACGCTTTATGAAATGATAAATAAATAATAAGGTAATTACGCAAAAATTAAAATATAACATTGTATACATTTTCCGGAAGATGTGAAATGATATAAATTTTATGAGCCTTTGCTTCCATTTTGTATTTTAGACATTGGGTTTGATCATTTTAGAACTAATGAAGAGAATCCAAAGTGTCACGGAAACAACTGTATGCTGTGCCACATCCCTTAACTTATGTTTAAACTCTTATCTTAATTTTACCGCGATCCGTACTTTGTTTCAACTGTGAGTTATTGTTATGTTTCAACATATTTGAAAAGTTTTAAATATTTTATTTTCTGTTCTGAATATCTCAGTAAATCTTGACATTAATAATGTGTACCTTGTAAACTAGTTACCACCCGCGGGAACTCACTACTCCGAAATTTTTTGGCGAGTAGTCGATAAAGAATGTATTATATATACATACCTACTCATGATATATGCATCCATACATGCTTGTATGCATACGCTGTAAAACACACACACACACACACACGCATATATATATATATTTGAAATATGTAATAATAAGAATTATGTAAAAATAAAAAAACAATTCAAGTAATATTAACATCACCATAGAAGCAAATTCACGGCCACAATGCCGATAAGAGAAAAGAACAGCACCGTCCCAAATTCGATGAATAATCAGAACTAAATTCATCTTCAGGTCTGAGTATTTAATTCTAATTAACCCAAACAAATGCCTGTTTCAGAGTAAGCAATAGCACATCACTATAAATGCTTAAACTCAGACTACAGGCAACAAAATTTGAAAACATGAAAGTAGGATACATTAAGAAAATTTGTATTACCATGCGGCATGAACCCTTCTTCTTCCACCACGTGTATACACGATCAACCTCAACAGCTTAATCTAGAAGCACCGGAATGAACAAGTCGAAATTCTACCAGGGAGGCAGTACGAACGTTCACGGTAATACTCCCAGACCCGTCCAGTGAGTCTAAGCTGGAGACCGGACAAGCAATTCAGAATATTAACTTCCCAAATATGCAATCCTGAATATGAATATGAATCAAAGATGAAAATTCTTACTAAATAAGTAATTCATAGGAAAACTGGATAAACGAGAATGCCACTATACACCATTATAAGGGCGCTCAAATCGTAGTTTCAATACTGACAAAAGTTTCATTTTTTTGCGAAAATAAAATTCAAAATATTAATGTTAATGCATCTTATTTTCCGATTTATATTTTCTTCTTATTTCTTCTTTCTTATTTTCGATTCTTATTTTCCGATATTATATATATATATATATATATATATATATATATATATATATATATATATATATATATATATATAGGGTTAGCAAGAAATAAGTTTCCCACTTCAGAGAGCTCTAGAATGCGGTCTATTGGTCCAAATGAGATAAAGATTGAAATACAGATAATTCAAATGATGCGCTTGACATTTATTAACTCAAAAATGTTAGTACAAAAATTCGTCGATAGGTGGCGCTGTAATACACATAACAACATTTAATAGGCTTTATAAATCTTAAATAATACTAAAAAAGTAGCATTAAAACTGTTTAATATGTCCCCCTTCATGTTCAACAATGTGCTGTAATCGCTGAACCATATTTTCCACAGCTGACCGGAGAGAGTCTTCCGGAATATCAAGAACATGGCGCCGAATGCTGTCCTTCAGATGTGGCACAGATGCTGGAATTTTTCGGTAGATATTGTCCTTGAGGAAACCCCACAACCAAAAGTCGCAGGGGGTGATATGCGGCGAACGAGGAAGCCATGCTGTTAGAAAATGCCGGCTGACCACCCGTTCAGCTGTGAAATGCTCAGTTATCAATTGCTTTACACAACGCTCAATGTGAGGAGGTGAGCCATCCTGCATGAAAATGATGTCCTGAAGGCATCCACGCTGTTGAAGTTGTGGGATTACAAAATCCCACAGCATATCACGGTACCGTAGTCCTGTGATGGAACAGGTTTTGATTCCAGTTGCAGTTACCTCTTCAAAAAAGTACGGTCCAATGATAAAGGTAGCCGTAAAACCACACCATACTGTCACTTTTTCAGGATGCAGGGATTATTCCTGGATAGCGTGAGGGTTTTCCGCTGTCCAAATTCCACAATTGTGGGTATTAACTTGCCCATTGAGGCAAAAGTGGGCTTCGTCAGTTCACAGGATGTTCCATGGCCAACTGACGCCAACCACCATTCGAGCAAGGAACTGAAGTGCAAAAGTTTTACAAACCTCTGAGTCCCCGTCCTGCAATAGGTGCACATGCTTGATTTTGCAGGGATAAAAATTCAAAATCTGCTGTAAAATTTTTCGTACAGTGGAATACGGCATATCCAACACACGGGAAACAACTGGCACACTCATAATACCATGCGGCGAATGACTGCTGGCTTCAACGACCGCGGTAACCCATTTCCGACGCTACAAGACTGGATTGGCTTTCGTTCTCTACCTTTAAAAACGCCAAGTTGCCCAGTTGTTTCAAATTACTGTATTATCTTGCACATGGAGACATTGGACTTCTGCGTAGTATCTGCTTCATATGACGGAATTCTTTTACAGCTGCAACGGAATTCTGCTGGTTCTGGTAGAACAATTTCACCAGTAGTGCTTTTTCCTGTAACATTGGCATGATGTGCTGAGAAGTAACTAATGCTAGTGCAGAATCCGCCTTCTTTTTATTCAAAGAATAATGCTACTAGGCATGCGCTGTAACGCAAATAATATTTTACATTTTCAATATATGCAAATAAATACCATTTGTTTTATAGCGGCATCTATAGGTGAATGTTGATACTAAAATTTTTAATTTAATAAATGTCAACCGCATCATTTGAATTATCTGTATTTCAAATTTTATCTCATTTGGACCAATAGAACGCATTCTAGAGCCCTCTGAAGTGGTAAACTTTTTTTTTGCTGACCCTGTATATATACAGGGTGTCCCAAAAAGATTGAAAAGAGTTTTAATTCTTTACCTGTTGGAGATAAGTGGGCAATGTAAATTGCAAAAATGTTGAAAGTAAGGTAGGAAATAAAACTACGTTAATGAAATAGTCCTCCCATTATTTTTCAAAAAGTTACACGTTTTCAATTTTTATACGAACCCTTTAGACATATTTGGTCAATCACAAAATTTTTATTTTTAATGCAACAAGATCATTAAAAAAAGCCGCATATCTGTATCTTTAAAATTGAGCGAGTTACATTTAATTGAAAATTGAACATTGTGAATGGGGACCATATATCAAATTAGAAATGTAAATTTGTGACGTATTACAAAAAAAAAGATAAAACTGGATGATAATACACATGATATATAGCCGTGTAGTGAGTACCACTGCTTTATATGATCTCTGTCTGTGTAATGCTTTATTTAGATGCATTTATGATAAATTTTGACACATATTAAACATTTTAACACATATTAAATTATTTTTGATTTAAACAATTTCCATCGTCAATTTGTTTTTGATCCCTATTTTCACTGATGAAACGGCCTTCACACGGTACGAAAAAGTGGAATAAGTCAGATTTTTCCCTTTATCATATTTCAGTTGATTTTAAAGATACAGATATGCTGTTGTTTTAAGTGATCTTGTTGCATTAAAGTAAAAATTTTTTGATTGAGCAAATTTGTCTAAGGTGGTCGTATAAAAACTTAAAATTGTAAATTTTTTAAAATTAATGGGAGAACTATTTCATTAACGTAGTCTTATTTCCTACCTTACATTCAACATTTTTGCAATTTATATTGCCCACTTATCTCCAGCAGGTAAAGATTAAAACTCGTTTCAAACTTTTTGGGACACCCTGTATACAAAATCAATGCTTTGGTAGACGATAATTAGCTGACGATAAATATTTCAGATACGAAGCTGGAATTTTCATGAACGGCTGTAAATGTAGCTTTTTTATCAGTTTTTACGAAATTATCAACAAAGTAGATGAAAAAAATGAGCAAAGGTTGCAGAATGTTTTACAGTATAGGTACATATATATGCATATGAAGAATTCAGGTGTTTTAAATGTGTTTATAAGTAGACTTGAATAAAAAAATTTATATATCAATATTCATTGACCTAAAATTAAATGCAGAATATAAACTTTACTAAACGAAATCAAAATTTAGAATTCCGCTCTAACGAAGCAAACAGTGTTACTGAATCTGTTCTGCTATTATTAGCTTATTAGCGTCCAACAAAAACGATGTGGCGTTCACTATGGTAACAGGAAGAATATATATGTACTTAACTGAAATCAAACTTGAGAATCCTGCTCATAGTGAAGCAAACAGCACCACTAGATCAGGAATGCTCTTATTAAAGTGCATTAACATTGAACTGCCATTAACTATGGTAACAGAAAATATGTGTACCGTAAAATATTATCATCAACATGATTTTTCTGATTTGTACTGCTAACACAGACGTTGGTACCTATTAAATTCTTCCAGTGCAGTCAACGGTTACTTTCTGCAAAGGACCTCTGATAAAATGAAACACTGAAATATAAATTCTGCCACACATTATTACTTAGAAATTTCTTCTAGTGAAAATAACGGTTATTTTGCAAAGGAGCTCTGCCAAAATGAAACACTAAAACTTCAATTCTGCGCACATTATTTAGAAATTCTAGTGAAGCTAACGGTTATTCTATGCAGAAGAGCTCATATAAAATAATCTGTTCTGTATTATTACTGAGAGAATGCAATTCCCAAGTTTCACTTGCCTGGTTCAAGAAGATTTTTCAACCATAAAAAACTGCTTTGATTTAATATTGTTGTTGTATTTTTAATGCTTCAAAATCAAATTTGCGTTTCTCCTTCATTTATTTAAAAATTATGATAATTTTGAATGCAATTTATTTAATTAAAATTTTGCAGTTAGTTCTGCATATTTTTGCACCATAATTAACATGTATTCTGAACTATAAAGAATTTCTCGACATTGCCCTGGTCCTGAATAAGCGTCCGCTACTTAATAATACAGATAATACCTAATAATACAGACACGCTCAATTTTTAAATCTCCTATTTAGAACAAAAATCATGCCTGCGCTCCGTTTACTCCATGTGTAACCATGCCAACTACGCATTGTGGTGGTAATACATTCCTTTAGTACTCCCTAAATAAGCTCGAGTGCGCTGCAATTCAACACGACAGCGCACACAATTCTTGTGTTTTGATTGTTGGCAGAAAGTTATAAAAATATATATATATCCATTCAATCCGTGAAGTTAGAAACCAACATTCAAGAAGATAGATGTTGGCCCCAATAGCAACCCAATATTGGACTAATATTGGAAGCCAATATTGAAAATATTGGAACAATATGGAAAATCCGATGTGGGCAGCACATGACTTTCCCTGCAGACTTAAAATCATATTTTCTTTAACTCTTTGATAATTTATTAGATTGAGTTCAATTGCACCAAATAAAACTAAATTTGCATTTTTAATTCAATTTCTGTTTTTATTTGGTAATTGGACATTTTTCCGATAGCGACGTAACAAAAATGCAAGAAATCTCAAATATCTTGAGAACGGTTACTCCTAAAGTATAATGGAGTGTGTTATATTCTATTCCTCGTCAAAAATTGCGTATAAAATAAGAATTCAATTGATACATTTCAGCATACGTAGTCCTTTTTTTTTTTTTTTAGATTTTTGCGATTTTTGCGGATCATTTCGTAAAAAAAGGCAGGTTGTTATTTTCCGAATCGTACCAAAATCTAATCAGCACCAGAGTGTCCCACAAGTAACTTATCCTCCAAATATTGTGGAATTTGGTCAATTAGTATTTTATCTAGAGCGGATACATAATATTTTTGCTGGCCATTTCGTAAAAAAAGGCGGGTTTTTCTTTTCCGAATCGTACCAAAATCTAATCAGCACCAGAGTGTCCCACAAGTAACTTATCTACCAAATATTGTGAAATTTGATCAATTAGTATTTTATCTAGGGCGGATAAATAATATTTTTGCTGGACATTTCGTAAAAAAAAGCGGGTTTTTCTTTTCCGAATCGTACCAAAATCTAATCAGCACCAGATTATCCCGCCATGTGATTTATCTACCAAATTTTGTAAAATTTGGTCAATTTGTTATTCAGCTAGAGTGGATACATGAGATTTTTGCAGGCCATTTCGCAAAAAAAGGCGTGTTCTTTTTTCCCGAATTGTACCAAAAACTAATCAGCACCAGGGTCTCACCCAAGGGTCTTACCTACCAAATTTTATGAAATTCGGTCCATTAGTTTTTTTAGTTAGAGTGGATGCATACATTGTACAGACACACACACAGACGTCACGCTAAAAATAGTTTTTTCGTATTCTAGAGGTCTCGAAAAGTGTAGATCCGTCGAAAACTCGAGTTGCTATTTTCGACATGATTCCAATACTTTCCCTATACATTACCATATATTGCAGGGAAAATAAAAATCTGATGTGGGCAGCACATGACTTCCCCTGCAGACTTATATCCACTTTCTCTTTATTTTAATTAAATTTATTTCACTTTTAATTCAATTTTCGATCTCATTCGGTAAACGGACTTATTTTCAAAGGTGGTGTAGAGACAAAACGAAAAACTAAAATATCTCGAGAACGGCAAGTCCTAATGTAATGGGGTTGGTCTTATTCTTTTCTTCGCTAAAAATTACGTATTAAACAAGCATTTAATGGATATATTTGAGCATACGTAGTTCTTTAGTTTAGATTTTGACGATTTTTGCGGGCCATTTTGCAAAAAAAAGGCAGGTTATTTTTTTTTCGAATCATACCTAATCAGCACCAGGGTGACCCACAAATGACTCATCTGCCGAATTTTGGAAATTCGGTCAATTAGTTTTTTAGTTAGAGTGGATACAAGCTTTTGCGGGTCATTTCGCAAAAATAGGCGGGTTCTTTTATCCGGAATCGTACCCAAAAATAATCAGCACCAGACTCGCCCACAAGCGACTTACCTACCAAATTTTTTGAAATTCGGTCAATTAGTTTTTTAGTTACAGTGGATAAAATATCGGCACAGACAGACAGACAGGCAAACAGACACACAGACAGGCAGACACACAGACACACACATAGACGTCACGCTAAAAATGGTTTTTTCGTATTCTAGAGGTCTCGAAACGTGTAGATCCGTCGAAAACTCGAGTTGCGATTTTCGACATGATTCCAATACTTTCCCTATACATTACCATGTATTGCAGGGAAAGTAAAAATCTGATGTGGGCCGCACATGACTTTCCCTGCAGACTTATATTCACGTTCTCTTTATTTAATTAAATTTATTTCACCTTTAATTCAATTTTCATTCTCATTCGGTAACCGGACTTATTATCAAAGGTGTCGTAGAGAAAATACGAAAAACTAAAATATCTCGAGAACGGCTAGTCCAAGTGTAATGGAGTTGATCCTATTCTCTTTGTCGTTAAAAATTACGTATTAAACTAGCATTTAATGGACATATTTGAGTATACGTAGTTCTTTAGTTTAGATTTTGACGATTTTTGAGGGTCATTTTACAAAAAAAGGCAGGTTATGTTTATTCGAATCGTACCAAAATCTAATCAGCACCAGGGTAACCCACAAGTGACTCATCTACCAAATTTTGTGAAATTCGGTCCATTAGTTTTTCAGTTACAGCGGATACAAGCTTGTGCGGGCCATTTCGCAGAAAAATGCGGGTTCTTTTATCCCGAGTCGTACCCAAAACTAATCAGCACCAGAGTGGCCCACAAGTGACTTACCTACCAAATTTTATGAAATTCGGTCAATTACTTTTTTAGTTAGAGTGGATAAAATATCTGCACAGACACACAGACAGACACACAGACAGACAGACACACAGACACACAGACGGACACACAGACGGACACACACACACACACACAGACGCCACACTAAAAATAGTTTTTTCGCATTCTAGAGGTCTCGAAACGTATAGATCCGTCGAAAACTCGAGTTATGATTTTCGGCATGATTCCAATACTTTCCCTATACATTACCATGTATTGCAGGGAAAATAAAAATCTGATGTGGGCAGCACATGACTTTCCCTGCAGACTTATATTCACGTCCTCTTTTTTTTATTACATTTAATTCACTTTAATTCAATATTCGTTCTCATTTGATAACTGTACTTCTTTTCAAAGTTGGCTTAGAGAAAATACGAAAACACTAAAATATCTCGAGAACGGCTAGTCCTAGTGTAATGGAGTTGGTCTTATTCTTTTCTTCGTTAAAAATTACGTATTAAACAAGCATTCTATGGATATATTTGAGCATACGTAGTTTTTTATTGTAGATGTTGGCGATTTTTGCGGGCCATTTAGCAAAAAAAAGGCATGCTATTTTTTCCGAATCGTACCAAAATCTAATCAGCACCAAGGAAACTCACAAGTGACTTATCCACCGAATTTTGTGAAATTCGGTACATTAGTTTTTCAGTTAGAGTGGATACAAGATTTTTCGGGCCATTTCGCAAAAATAGGCGAATTCTTTTATCCCAAATAGTACCCAAAACTAATCAGCACCAGACTCGTCCACCAGTGACTTACCTACCAAATTTTGTGAAATTCGGTCCATTAGTTTTTTAGTTAGAGTGGATACAAAATCTGCATAGACAGACAGACAGACACACAGACAGACACAGAGACATACAGACACTCAGACACACACACACACAGACGTCACAGTAAAAATGGTTTTTTCGTATTCTAGAGGTCTCGAAACGTGTTGATCCGTCGAAATCTCGAGTTGTGATTTTCGACATGATTCCAATACTTTCCCTATACATTACCATGTATTGCAGGAAAAGTAAAAATCTGATGTTGGCAGCACATTACTTTCCCTGCAGACTTATTCACGTTCTATTTATTTAAATTAAATTTAATTCACTTTTAATTCAATTTTCGTTCTCATTTGAAAACTGGACATATTTTCAAAAATGGTGTAGGAAAAATAGGAAAAATTAAACTATCTCGCGAACGGCTAGTCCTAGTGTCATGGGGTTGGTCTTATTCTTTTCTTCGCTAAATATTACGTATTAAAAAAGCATTTAATGGCTATATTTGAGCATACGTAGTTCTTAAGTTTAGATTTTGGAGATTTTTGCGGGCCATTTTGCAAAAAAAGGCAGTTTATTTTTTTTCGAATTATACCAAAATCTAATCAGCACCAGGGTGGCCTACAAGCGACTGATCTAAAAAATTTTGTGAAATTCGGTCCATTAGTTTTTCAGTTAGAGTGGATACAAGCGTTTGCGGGCAATTTCGCAAAAAAAGGCGGGTTCTTTTAACCCGAGTCGTACCCAAAACTAATCAGCACCAGATTCGTGCACAAGTGACTTACCTACCAAATTTTATGAAATTCGGTCAATTAGTTTTTTAGTTAGAGTGGATACAAAATCTACACAGACAGATAGACAGACACACAGACAGCCACACAGACAGACACACAGACACGCAGACAGAACCGCAGACAGACAGACACACAGACACACAGACACACACACAGACGTCACGCTAAAAATATTTTTTTCGTATTCTACAGGTCTCGAAACGTGTATATCCGTCGAAAACTCGAGTTGCGATTTTCGACATGATTCCAATACTTTCCCTATACATTACCATGTATTGCAGGGAAAGTAAAAATCTGATGTTGGCAGCACATGACTTTCACTGCAGACTTATATTAACGTTCTCTTTATTTTAACTAAATTTATTTCACTTTTAATTTAATTTTCGTTCTCATGAGGTAACCGGGCTTATTTTCAAAGGTGGCGTAGAGAAAGTACGATAAACTAAAATATCTCGAGAACGGCTATTCCTAGTGTAATGGGGTTGGTCTTATTCTTTTCGTCGTTAAAAATTACTTATTAAATCAGCATTTAATGGATATATTTGAGTATACCCAGTTCTTTAGTTTAGATTTGGACGATTTTTGCGGGCCAGTTTGCAAAAAAAGGCAGGTCATTTTTTTCCGAATCGTACCAAAAGCTAATCAGCACCAGGGTAACCCACAAGTGACTCATCTACCGAAGTTTGTGAAATTCGGTCCATCAGTTTTTCAGTTATGGGCTTATTCATTTATGGGCTTATTTGTAGAGTGGATACAAGTTTTGCGGGCCATTTCGCAAAAAAAGGCGGGTTCTTTTATTCCGAATCGTACCCAAAACTAATCAGCACCAGACTCGCACACAAGTAACTTACCTACCAAATTTTGTGAAATTCGGTCCATTAGTTTTTTAGTTAAAGTGGATACAATATCTGCACAGACAGACAGACACACAGACACACAGACAGATACACAGACACACACACAGACGTCACGCTAAAAATAGTTTTTTCGTATTCTAGAGGTCTCGAAACGTGTAGATCCGTCGAAAACTCGAGTTGCGATTTTCGACATGATTCCAATACTTTCCCTATACATTACCATGTATTGCAGGGAAAGTAAAAATCTGATGTGGGCAACACATGACTTTCCCTGCAGACTTATATCAACGTTATCTTTATTTTAATTAAATTTATTTCACTTTTAATTCAATTTTCGTTCTCATTCGGTAACCGGACTTATTTTTAAAGGTGGCGTAGAGAAAATACGGAAACTAAAATATCTTGAGAACGGCTAGCCCTAGTGTAATGGGGTTGATCTTATTATTTTCGTCGTTAAAGATTACGTATTAAATGAGCATTTAATGGATATATTTGAGTATACCTAGTTCTTTAGTTTAGATTTTGACGATTTTTGCGGGCCATATTGCAAAAAAAGGCAGGTTATTTTTTTCCGAATCGTACCAAAATCTAATCAGCACCAGAGTAACCCACAAGTGACTAATCTACCGAATTTTGTGAAATTCGGTCCAGTAATTTTTCAGTTAGAGTGGATGCAAGCTTTTGCGGGCCATTTCGCAAAAAAGGGCGGGTTCTTTTATTCCAAATGGTACCCAAAACTAATCAGCTCCGGACTCGCTCACAAGTGACTTACCTACCAAATTTTGTGAAATTCGATCCATTAGTTTTTTAGTTAGATTTGATACAAAATCTGCACAGACAGACACACAGACAGACTCACAGACAGACAGACACACAGACAGACAGACACACAGACACTCAGACGCACACACAGACGTCACGCTAAAAATGGCTTGTTCGTATTCTAGAGGTCTTGAAACGTGTAGATCCGTTGAAAACTCGAGTTGCGATTTTCGACATGATTCCAATACTTTCCCTATACATTACCATGTATTGCAGGGAAAGTAAAAATATGATGTGGGCAGCACATGACTTCCCCTGCAGACTTATATTCACGTTCTCTTTATTTTAATTACATTTAATTCACTTTTAATTCAATTTTCGTTCTCATTTGATAACTGGACTTATTTTCAAAGGTGGCGTAGAGAAAATACGAATAAACTCTTATATCTCGAGAACGGCTAGTCCTAGTGTAATGGGGTTGGTTTTATTCTTTTCTTCGTTAAAAATTACGTATTAAACGAGCATTTCATGGATATATTTGAGCATAAGTAGATTTCGGCGATTTTTGCGGGCCATTTTGCAAAAAAAGGCAGGTTATTTTTTTCTGAATCGTATTAAAATCTAATCAGCACCAGGGTAACCTATACGTGACTCATCTACCGAATTTTGTGAAATTCGGTCCATTAGTTTTTCAGCTACAGTGGATACAAGCTTTTGCGGGCCATTTCACTAAAAAGGCGGGTTCTTTTATTCCGAATCGTACCCAAAACTAATCAGCACCAGCCCCGCCCACAAGTGACTTACCTACAAAATTTTGTGAAATTCGGTCCATTAGTTTTTTAGTTTGAGTGGATACAAAATCTGCACAGACAGACACACAGACAGACACACAGACACACAGACAGACAGACACACACACAGACGTCACGCTAAAAATGGTTTTTTCGTATTCTAGAGGTCTCGAAACGTGTAGATCCGTCGAAAACTCGAGTTGCGATTTTCGGCATGATTCCAATACTTTCCCTATACATTACCATGTATTGCAGGGAAAGTAAAAAGTGGATATTTTGACCGATTTGGCCCAAATATTGGCTTTAAATATTGGGAAAATATTACGCCAATATTGGCATTTCATTGGAAATATTTCCAATATAACACAAATGTCGGCGTAATATTGTAATAAAAATATTTAGCCAATATTGGAGGCCAATATATCCCCAATATTTGTCTAATTGGGATTTGTCATTGGGATTAAACTGGAAGTATTTCCAATGTAATGCCATAATATGCAGTATTCAGCCAATATTAGCCCAATATTAGTTGCTACTATGGGGATTAGTTAAAATAAATACAAATGAATGAAAATATTTGGCATCTCTAATCTCCTTTCCTGTACCACAGATGTAAAATTCGCAGAATTAATTGCTATCTAAAAAGTTTTTATCCGATACCAGATCAAATTTCAAAGAGCATTTAAAATAATGAAATAATCCAAAGCAAGCTGATTTTTTTTTATGCAAAATAATTTAACTCTGGAATTTGGCATAAAAGTGTATAAATAAAATATTAATTGCATTCATTGCTTTTACATAGAGAGCCAGACGATATATATTTCGATGACGTCATTTCAATAAAGGCGTCATTTTCATTTAAAGTTTTAAGGTTTTAAATATAATAATTTATTGTAGTACTGTGATAATCTAAGATATATCAGCGTTGAATGTATCGCATTTTAGAGATGTTTAAATAAAATTGCATTTCCGTTAGGAAGTGTTTCATAATCAATGCTTTATGCTTCATTGATCTTTCTTGTTTATTCATATATTAACAGTTTGTCCTGCAATCATTGTCCAAGGTACCGGTAATATTTGAAAACTGCATTAAATATAAAAATGTTTTCGTTGAATTACGGTGATTTAGGTCAACTTGAGATTATCTAGGATACTGTGCCATACAAGGCCGCAGATAATTGAAATCGTGGAACATAGAGATAAATCCTCTACACGCGCATTTCGCGCTTTAAAATCAGCAAATGCGCTTTAAAAATTAAGTCATGTATATTTTTACGCAACGATTTAGTAAACAAAGAAATTTTTTGAGGGTAATTGTACATTTGTTAAAAATTCTCCTCTGGAAAGCAAAATACTCCTCCAAATCATGTCTAGGAGTATTTTTCACTCTTTTGGGAAAATTCTAGCTCAATCTCTGGTAGAACATATAGCCGCGGATTATCTGTTGGCTGCTTATGAGGAAACGTGATGCCCGAAACGAAAATAAATTTTGCCAATGTTAATTTGGAGCAACTAACCTGTGTTTTGTAGAGACTTTTAAATATTATATATATATATATATATAATTTCAAACAAATTTAATTATTTGAATTTTCTGAACATATATTCATACATAAATTAGTAACATTTAAACATAAATTTTAACAGGGGTGTGTTGACATGTTTAAATCTAATTCAAAAACTTCTAATATTCATACAATTCTAATATTCGTACATCCAAAATATTCATAACATGTTTTGAAACTTTAACTGTTAGAAGGGAAATTAATTCTTCTCATTTATATTTAAAACATGTTTTAATATTTACCAGCTGCGGTTCCCAAAGCTAACAGTTAACTTAACTTTGGTGCCACTTTTCAGAGGTAGCACTTTTGGCAGATATTTTTATAGCAGTCATTGGAAATTATAGACAAGCACGATGCACCGACGCAAAATAATCACGAAGCTTAACTAATCAACAGAAAGGAAGATCGTAACCTCAATAGTGCAGTCTTTTACTATAGGCAAAAAAGTATAACTGAAATTATTTTTAGAAAAATGAGTAAGACATTAAACAAATTTGAAACACATGAAATGAAAAGAAATAAATTCTTAATTGTATCAATTTTGAAATATTTTTAATTTTACAATTTTTTATTTATTTAACTATTAGGCTCTGCTCCCTGCTCGCTCCGCTCGATCAACCCCCTTCGGGAGGATTCGCCTCCTACTAGCTGCGCTCGCAGAGCTCGCTTCATATCTACCTTCCCTAAACATTCTACTTTCAAAAATCTCTTTTCTATCTCTGCCAATTTTTCAGGAGAGAAAAGCGCAACCCCCTTCGGGAGGCTTCACCTCTATAATCGCTGCGCTCGCAGAGCTCGCTTCATATATATTTCCTAAACATTCTACTTTCAAAAATATATTTTCTAGCCCTGCCCATTTTTCAGGAGGGAAAAGCGCAATCCCCATCGGGAGGCTTCACCTCCTAATCGCTGTGCTCGCAGAGCTCGTTTCATATCTATTTTTCCTAAAAATTCTACTTTTAAAAATATATTTTCTATCCCTGACTATTTTCCGCAGGAGGAAAAAACAGGGATTTTTCTTAGCCCAGGGAATCCAAAAACTTAATTCCTTGATCATGAGCTCGCTTCGCGATCTATTTCATGCCACACTAAAGTTCAAATAGATAAACGTTTTATTCCATGTTGCCCTTTTATTCCGTGTTGCCCTATTATTTCTCTATGCATGTACCAAATTTCATAACGATACGAGACAGAAGAATCGTTAACCATGCCGATACGGAAAAAAAGTTCACTTCAGAAGTGCATAAAAAGTAAAATATCTCAAAAACTACATCGAAATTAAAAAAATGGGACGTGTGCAGCACACGACTTTCCTTATATAATGCAATGAATTTACTACTTTTACAGTAAAAAATAGGTTATTTTTATAGTAGATATTTATATTCTTTCCAAGATATTGCATTTTCGTCAATGAGTCGTCATTTGCATTGTTTTAGCGTCATTTTTATCCATTTGGCGAGTTTTTCGTTAATTTAGCAACATTTAAAACAGTCGCCAAGTTGGCGACATTCCACCAATTTCGTCGCCAAAACCTTGCAAACCGTTATGGACGGAGAAATAAATTATTCTTACAGCAGATAAAAGACTATTGGCGTTAAATACAAACGTATTACTCAAAGTATCTTTTTTCATAAATGGAACGGGCTATATATCCACGAGAATGATGTCACCAAATTTATCGCGTAGTACTACATATGAAAAGTGAACATGTTTCTCAATAGGAATTTTTTTTTTATTTTATATGACTTTTTGATAACTCTTTTTAAAACTGTGCAATATCTCGAGAACGGTTCATGTTAGCATTCTAAAATTATGTCAATCGTTTTCTAATGAAAAATTACATAAGAAATGTCTATTTGCGTAACTTTATTAGATGTTTTGATTTTTTGATGATTTTTTCAATATTTCACTCGAAAATTTATGGGGGTTCTGAAAATTCGATTCGGTATAAAAACAATAGGCTTCCAGTGTTTTCAGATTGTAAATTTTATACCAAATTTCATTCGAATCGGTCCATTCGTTCGTCAGTTACTATCTCTACAGACTTACTGACACACACACACACACACACACACACACACACACACACACACACACACACACACACACACACACACACATACATCACTTCAAAAATGTTCGATTCGTAATCAGAGATGCTTGAAGCGGGCTCTCCCGTCGAAAACTCGAATTCAAATTTTCGACCCCGTCACAATACTTTCCTTATACATTATTGTATAAAAGGAATGTAAAAAGGGGTTCCGTTCTACAAAAATTCACCCATGTAGCTATCGGCATGCAAAAATCCGTGGACTTGCTATTGTTAGTTTATCCAGGACGTGAACTCGCAGCTCAAATATTGTAGCTTTGAATTTGACATTACATATCTCTTAATCTACAATATATATCAAAATACGGTTTATTTCAGACTATTCTCCAAAGCTTTTTATACAAGTGTACCAAATTTCATATTTTTATACGCAATAGTTTTTGCGTACGAAGCAAAGAAGAGAAACGAGGAATTTGTCAAATAGTGGCGGCGGAAACGTTAAGAGTCAGCTATTTTTTAACACTTTACAACATAGTTGAAAAGTGTTTAAGACTATGTTTATTCTGTCGGTCTGTCTGTCCGTTTGTACGATAACTACCGTAAAAATAACTTTACCAAAATTAAATTTTATTATGTTGTTCATACGGTCTGTGGAACCTATGGGAATTCAAATGAATAATATCACCCAATTAGTTTTGGATTGAACCCGGGTTGAAAATATAAATACATTGAACCCTATGGGACCTAATTTTTCAAACAATTGTTAAGCGAATTTAAAATTCACAAATTGATTCGAAAGTTTTAGGAAATATTCAAATTAACCCATAAAAAATATGAAAAAGATTCAGAAAAATATATTCGGTAGTTTTTAAATAAAAATTAAAAGAATAATTTCACCCATATTGCATGTCCCGGCAGCCCATTTTTGCTGCTCTATAACTTCGGATGAGTCGGACGGCCTGGGTTTTCGACCCATATTACATGAAGAGATTATGTGACCCACTTCAAAATAAAATATGGCATCCATCTTGTGTCAAAATCGTGATTTTTAAAGTTCTTTTTAATTTATATAATTTATATTTAGTATTGTATCCGCCCTAACACCGTTTTATTTTTGCTTCAATGCCATTCATCTTGTGTCAAAATCGTGATTTTCAAAATTCTTTTTAATTTATATTTAGTGTTGTATCCGTCCTAAAACAGCTTTATTTTTGCTTAAATTTTGTTCATCTACATTCTGAAACAACGCACTTACAATGTATTTCAGTTTAAATGATCATCAAACTTTGATTATTTCTACGACGAAGCCTAATTTTCTCTTATGTAGTATATAAACAAATAAAGATGTAGGATGAGTTGTATAAGAAATGCTGAATTTCTTTTTAACATAAAATTATTTAGTTCTGGAGTATGCAATATAACTGATATGAATGAAACATTCATTGATTTTACATAGAGAAGCAGACGATTTTTTCGATGAAGTTTTAAGCATTCAGTTAAATTACTTGTAAGCCCATGGTTAAGTTTATAAATAAAATAAATTATTGTAGTATATTACGATTATTGAAAGGAATGGAATAAAAGTGTATGAATGAAATAATTACAGCTTTTACACAGAGAGCCAGACGTTTTATATTTCAATGACGTCATTTTAATAAAGTTCATTTTTTTCGATAAAGTTTTAAGTTTTCAAATACAGTAAATCATTGTAGTATTGTGATAATTTTAAAATTATTACAGCTGAATGTATCGCATTTTGGAGATGTTTAAACCAGGCAATTTATATATCAATGACGTCATTTGAATAAATTTCATTTTTTTCGATGAAGTTTTAAGTTTTCAAATATAATAAATTAATATAGTATTGTGATAATTTTGAAAATAATACCGCTGAATGTATTGCATTTTTGAAATGTTTAAATAAAGTTGCATTTCAGATGGAAAGTGTTTCGTAATCAATGCTTTATGTATGATTGGTCTTTCTTGTTTTTAATGTAGAGAGAAGTACTGAGAATTCCAAGAAACTAGCTATAATGCAAACCAATCTAAATATAACAACTACGTAGTAATGGAAAGTCACAAAGATATCAGTACTTATAAAGGAAAACGAAATAGTTTCTAGGGAACTAAAATAAACGCATAAATAATCACCAGTAATGTATAAATGTATCGCTTTTTGAATAACATTTTTAAGCGAAAAGTTTTCATAAAATTCATGCCATTTGGCTGAGCGTACCACGTTTATATAATTAGCCATAAAGAAATAATTAGAATTCGATTAAAGGACATTAGAAAGGATCACGTTAAGGAATATTTTGAAAAATATTAGTTGTAAATGTCAAAGATGAAGCAAAAGATCTATTTTACAAAATTCTAAACACGCAATGGAAAAATTTTAATTTTGAAAATTAATAACTCACTTGAATTTCCAGACTGAAAAATTTATCAAATAGGTATTTAAAAGTTGAGAATAATTAGATTTTCTGGACTATTCACCATTAACTTCAATATTTGATATTCAGTTTTATGATTTGCAACGGGAATCAATTTCACTTTCAATTACATGAAACAGTGCATGCAAGAGAAGGATAACGAATTCGTGAAATCAAGATTTGTCTCTGAAGTGTTTAATAAAACTTGAAACAATAAAAGAGAAAAATAATAGCCATCATCAGGAGAAACTTTAGTAACACATTATCACAAAACAAGCACGTATACATATCAAAAGAAAGCATATTTCCATGTCAGCTTTTATGCTTTGAATTCCAAAAAATGTTCGAAATCGTCTTCGTGGTATAGCAACAGCTGCCTTCTTTATCATTTAAGAGGAGTTGGTGCTTTTCCTATTTTAGAATTTGACACAGTAAATAATATTTTTCATATTTTCAGAAAATTTTGGACCCTGCAATCATTATAAAGTAGTTGGATTTTATGGTGAGGTAAGACAAGATTCGTTTTCCAAAGTATATTGAAATTTGAAGCAGAAAATTAATAACAATTAACTATCTGGTTATGTTCGACTCATCACTATATATTTGAGTCATTTTTACTTTTTCATACTATAGAACATGGTATAGAGAAAGTATTTTTCACAAAATTTTTCAATTTCGAGATTTGGATACCATATATTTTAGGACCGCCTGAGCAAGTTCAAATTATTTTTACATTCTCATGCAATGAAATATATACAGTATAGAAAAAGTATTCGCGAAAATCTTCAACTTCGAGATTTTGATGCCAATAAAAGTTTCAGGACCTTCTAATTTTTTTTTTTTTTTGACAATTTTTACTCGATGCCCGTCTATCTGTCTATGGTCGATTTTTTTGAAAAAACGATAGCTGCTACAAATATGAATAGATATTCACGTAAATTTATACTCGGCTTTGAACGAGAAATCTAGAACAAGATATAATTTTTTGAAATTCGAAAAAAAATTTGGAGACAAAGAGGAGGAAAAGAGGACAAAAAAAATGACAAAATCATGCATAAAAGGGTAATTTATGGCCCAATAATCACTATATGTTTTAATTTTAATCATTGTAGTGGAAATATAAAATTTTGTTTTGTTCGTTACGTCATTATTCTTCTCAGCGGAGGGGTATCTTACCTCCAGGAAGTTACATTGTCAAATTTGGCATTAAAAGTTTTTTAGAACGTTTTAAAATGAAGGGAAACACACTGTAATCATGAGCATTTGAACCAACACGTTTTTTAAATGTTTTTGTTGTAAAATTTGCTTAAAGAAATGTAATTTACTTACAAATGGATTGTTGTATGAGAGAGTCGAATGGAGCCACATTCCAGTTAATTTGAATGATTGAGACGCAAATTAAGAAAGTTTTTTATTTTTAATGGTACCTGTATTAATTACGCGCAATTAATAAAATATTGAATTAGTTTTAGCTTTCCAAAAGGACTGTTATATGAAAAATTCAATTAAATATGGTAACATAATAAGTAAATGACATAAATGTACATGAATAACTTATGAATATTAATAGATAATAAATGTTAAATTACCATTTGCGGAATACTTTCAATTTATTTGGTGAGGCAATTAAACCGTGGGAGTAAATATTTACATTTTTCATTCACATTAGTGCACGTAATTGCCATAATGCATTAAGAAACTATATTTTCAGAAATATATCGACTCATAATTGAAGCATTTATAATTCCTTTAACAAGCAATTCATATTTTATTTCTTTGACAATCTATTAACATCTATAAATGTGTTCTTACATTAGTTCCGCCATATCGCAGAGAAACAATTAATTAAAATCCCATTTGTTGCTTTGAAAACTGAATATGTATTCATTGCATAATATATTCTTCAAATTATCACATTCCTTTATATGATAATAGCAGAGAAACATGTCGCTGTCTGAAATAATCTATATCTATCTATATAAATAAAAATGAAAATCTGTCTGTCTGTCTGTCTGTCTGTCTGTCTGTCTGTCTGTCTGTCTGTCTGTCTGTTTGTCACACCATCACGGGAGAACGGCTGAACCGAATTTGATGAAATTTTGTGGGTAGCCCAGAAATAGCCCCACTTAAAATTATATTCGTATTTTGAGTTTCTGCGACCAGTGGTTCTCGAGATATTAGTAAAAAACGAAATTTTCGTTTGTCTCATCGTCACGGAAAAACGGCTGAACCGAATTTAATGAAATTTGGTGAATAGCCTTGAAATATCCCCCCATAAGTTTTGTCCAAGTTTCGAGTTTCTAAGACCTGGGGTTGTCGAGATATTAATGAAAAACGGAACTTTTTCCCAGGAGTTCTACTCCCTAACTCCGTGGTTTATCCAAACGAAAAGCTTGAAAATCGTTTGAAAGTGAATTAAAATTTAATCTCTGAGTTTGATGGGAGATTTTTTGCGTTAATTAGTCACTTTCTGAAAACATGAATTGTTTGAAACATGATTTAAAGGGGAAATCTATCTCCATGGTTCATGGTTTATTTAAAACAAGCATTTACGGAACAATGAGAAGTATAGAGAAATCAAAATCGTTATTTAATTTCGCAGTTTATGTTATAAGACATGACATATTTAACATGTTATAAGATTCTATCTTATATCATGTTACTCAGAAACGCAATTAAATTAAATCTGTCTGTTAATTTAATTAATTATTTTTTGGATTTGAATAATAAATAAATGGATATAAAAATATATTTTAGAAAAGAACGATTTGATTTTTCTTATAGCATTTTTGACTGGATAATATCAATTACGGTCTTCAGGTTTAAAAATTATTATTATTTATATTTTCGGGGATTATTGATTCAAGGATTATTGATATTTTCAAGTTATTATGCAATTATTTTATTATGACAAAAATTGTTTAAACTCATATACTGTATGTTGTACGAATCTTCTACAAATACACGTGTATATCTTTTAATCTACGAGAATATAAGTAGTACAGGTATATTGACATATGTTTTGATATATATTGGCATATATTGGAATCAATTACGACCTTCTGGTATAAAGAGTACGGATATTATTGATGTTTTCAATTTATTACGTCATCTCTTTTATTTTGGCAAATATTTTTGAGACGCATATTGTAATACGGGTAATCTTCTACTAACACATTGGCATATTTTCTGATCTGCGACAATATAATTAGTACGGGGTTGCATATATTCATTCAATTCCTATTTTTTCTTCTGTAAATTTGCTTACAAAAGGGGGCAGGATGTTTTATTCTTCAGATCTGATCGTGAAGATAATTTCGCAAAGTGAGAACATATATTCTTAAACTTCTCTTTAGGAGCAATAAATTTAATATTTTAACAGAATTTGCACATGATTGCGAACTTTAAGTTTCTTTAAATTATACACTCCGTACGAATAACGGGTGTGCTTTTAGTGGTTAATAAATTTTAACATTTTAGGAGGATATATCATGTTGTTCGGCATCGCAATTAATTTAAATGTGTTTGTTAATGTTTTTATTATTTTTTTTCTATTTAAATAATAAATAAATGGATAAAGGGAGATAAAAGTATATCTTATGAATGGACGGTTTGATTTTTCTTTTAATTATATTAATTGCTGACTGCGTACATCAATTTCATTTATTTTGGCAAAGAATTTTCAAGCTTATATCGTATTTAGCTACTAAACTCATATATTGTGTTTAGCCAATAAATTCATATAGCCGATTGTTGAAACAGAAAAAGAGTAGAGCGGGTATATCTTCTAATACAATTGTAGTGTTTTCATTTAGTATATTGAAACGGGATAAGAATGTTTCATTCAGATCTGCAAATTCAAAGCTACGAATTTGGAGGGATATCGCTAATTTGACAACTTTTCTTAAACTTTGCCAAACTGACGGAAATGTCGCCGAATTGATATAAACGACACACAAACAGCTGCCATAAACCTTCGGGTTGGTCGTGTGGCTTGGGTCTTCTACATATCAATGAAATTTTTTTTATTTTGTTAGAAGAGAGTACTGAAATGATGTTTGGTTAGCATTTATCTGTCAGACCAACCATCCTACTTAGTAATACATTTAGCGAATTTTTAAAATGTCACCAAATTGATAAAAATATTTTCAAATCTATAAAAATATCTTGAAATTGATAAAATTGCGCTATATAAATGATATTAATTGTTTTTTGTTAGGGGATAGTATTGTGATGAAATTTCGTCAATTTGTTGCAAAGTGGAACTGTCAGTTCTACAGTCCCACTTGGCGATACATTTGGCGATTTTTTAAAATGTCGCTAATTTGACGAAACTGTCGCCAAATGTTCCATAGAAATATAACTATTTAGACGATATTTTTTCTACCAATTTATTTGAAGCAAATGATATCATGTCGCTTAGCAACGGATTTAAATCCAATGTGTTTATGCGGCAGGCGATTTTTATTAAATCCTTTCCGATTTGAATAATGAAGATATGTATATAAAATAAATTTCATTGCCATTTCATTTTGGACTGGATAATTTCAATTATACTCTTCAGGTTTAAACATTATTATTATTGATATTTTCCGGAATTATTGATTCAGGGATTATTGATATTTTTAAGTTATTACGCCATTGTTTTATTGCGGCAAAAATTGCTGACATACGCATATTGTACGCTGTACGAGTAATCTTCTAGGAATGCACGGGTATATCTTCTAACCTACGAGAATATAAGTAGTACAGGTATATTGGCATATATTTTGACATATATTGGCATATATATTGGAATCAAGTACAGTCTTCTGGTATGAAGATTAAGGGGATTAATTATATATTCAATTTATTACGTCGCCTGTTGTATTTTACCAAAAAACATTTGTGACTCATATTGCAAAACGGGTAATCTTCTACTAATAATCGGACATTATAAGTAGTACGTGTATATCTTCCCATATAATTTTAGCACTTTAATTTTGACATATATTGGAATAAATGACTGTCTTCAGATTTAAAGATCACGGGTTTATTGGTATTTTCAATTTATACATGTAATCTACTAATACAGGTTACATTTTCTAATATTCGCGTATATAATTAGTACGGGTCCCATACAATTTTAACGCTTTTATTTTGCATATATTGATTCAATTCCATATTTTTTTTATATTTGCTTACATAAGGGGTCCAAGATGTTTTATTCTTCAGATATGTCCATGAAGATAATTTTATATAGCGAGAACAGAGATTCTTAAACTTCTTTTTAGGAGCATTATATTAAATATTTTAACAGAATATTTTGATTAAACATGTCATTTAGTATACTAAAAAAAAAAAAGTTTAAAAATTTGGGCATGATTATGAATTTCAAGTTTCTTTATATTATATACTCCGTACGAAGAACGGGTATGCTGCTAGTATATAAATAAAAATGAAAATCTGTCTGTCTGTCTGTCTGTCTGTCTGTCTGTCTGTCTGTCTGTCTGTTTGTCACACCATCACGGGCGAACGGCTGAACCGAATTTGATGAAATTTTGTGGGTAGCCCAGAAATAGCCCCACTTAAAATTATATCCGTGTTTTGAGTTTCTACGACCAGTGGTTCTCGAGATATTAGTAAAAAACGAAATTTTCGTTTGTCCCATCATCACGGAAAAACGGCTGAACCGAATTTAATGAAATTTGGTGAATAGCCTTGAAATATCCCCCCATAAATTTTGTCCAAGTTTCGAGTTTCTAAGACCTGGGGTTGTCGAGATATTAATGAAAAACGGAACTTTTTCCTAGGAGTTCTACTCCCTAACTCCGTGGTTTATCCAAACGAAAAGCTTGAAAATCGTTTGAAAGTGAATTAAAATTTAATCTCTGAGTTTGATGGGAGATTTTTTGCGTTAATTAGTCACTTTCTGAAAATATGAATTGCTTGAAACATGATTTAAAGGGGAAATCTATCTCCATGGTTCATGGTTTATTTAAAACAAGCTTTTACGGAACAATGAGAAGTATAGAGAAATCAAAATCGTTATTTAATTTCGCAGTTTATGTTATAAGACATGACATATTTAACATGTTATAAGATTCTATCTTATATCATGTTACTCAGAAACGCAATTAAATTAAATCTGTCTGTTAATTTTAATAATTATTTTTTCGATTTGAATAATAAATAAATGGATATAAAAATATATTTTAGAAAAGAACGATTTGATTTTTCTTATAGCATTTTTGACTGGATAATATCAATTACGGTCTTCAGGTTTAAAAATTATTATTATTTATATATTCGGGGATTATTGATTCAAGGATTATTGATATTTTCAAGTTATTATGCAATTATTTTATTATGACAAAAATTGTTTAAACTCATATATTGTATGTTGTACGAATCTTCTACAAATACACGTGTATATCTTTTAATCTACGAGAATATAAGTAGTACAGGTATATTGACATATGTTTTGATATATATTGGCATATATTGGAATCAATTACGACCTACTGGTATGAAGAGTACGGATATTATTGATGTTTTCAATTTATTACGTCATCTCTTTTATTTTGGCAAATATTTTTGAGACGCATATTGTAATACGGGTAATCTTCTACTAACACATTGGCATATTTTCTGATCTGCGACAATATAATTAGTACGGGGTTGCATATATTCATTCAATTCCTATTTTTTCTTCTGTAAATTTGCTTACAAAAGGGGGCAGGATGTTTTATTCTTCAGATCTGATTGTGAAGATAATTTTGCATAGTGAGAACATATATTCTTAAACTTCTCTTTAGGAGCAATAAATTTAATATTTTAACAGAATTTGCACATGATTGCGAACTTTAAGTTTCTTTAAATTATACACTCCGTACGAATAACGGGTGTGCTGTTAGTGGTTAATAAATTTTAACATTTTAGGAGGATATATCATGTTGCTCGGCATCGCAATTAAGTTAAATGTGTTTGTTAATGTTTTTATTATTTTTTTTCGATTTAAATAATAAATAAATGGATAAATGGATAAATGGATATAAAAGTATATCTTATGAATGGACGGTTTGATTTTTATTTTAATTATATTAATTGCTGACTGCGTACATCAATTTCATTTATTTTGGCAAAGAGTTTTCAAGCTTATATCGTATTTAGCTACTAAACTCATATATTATGTTTAGCCAATAAATTCATATAGCCGATTGTTGAAACAGAAAAAGAGTAGAGCGGGTATATCTTCTAATACAATTGTAGTGTTTTCGTTTAGTATATTGAAACGGGATAAGAATGTTTCATTCAGATCTGCAAATTCAAAGCTACGATTTTGGAGGGATATCGCTAATTTGACAACTTTTCTTAAACTTTGCCAAATTGAGGGAAATGTCGCCAAATTGATATAAACGACACACAAACAACTGCCATAAACCTTCGGGTTGGTCGTGTGGCTTGGGTCTTCTACATATTAATGAAATTTTTTTTTGTTTTGTTAGAAGAGAGTACTGAAATGATGTTTGGTTAGCATTTATCTGTCAGACCAACCATCCTACTTAGTAATACATTTAGCGAATTTTTAAAATGTCACCAAATTGATAAAAATGTTTTCAAATCTATAAAAATATCTTGAAATGGATAAAATTGCGCTACATAAATGATATTAATTGTTTTTTGTTAGGGGATAGTATTGTGATGATATTTCGTCAATTTGTCGCAAAGTGGAACTGTCAGTTCTACAGTCCCACTTGGCGATAAATTTGGCGATTTTTTAAAATGTCGCTAATTTGACGAAACTGTCGCCAAATGTTCCATAGAAATATAACTATTTAGACGATATTTTTTCTACCAATTTATTTGAAGCAAATGATATCATGTCGCTTAGCAACGGATTTAAATCCAATGTATTTATGCGGCAGACGATTTTTATTAAATCCTTTCCGATTTGAATAATGAAGATATGTATATAAAATAAATTTCATTGCCATTTCATTTTGGACTGGATAATATCAATTATACTCTTCAGGTTTAAACATTATTATTATTGATATTTTCCGGAATTATTGATATTTTTAAGTTATTACGCCATTGTTTTATTGCAGCAAAAATTGCTGACACACGCATATTGTACGTTGTACGAGTAATCTTCTAGGAATGCACGGGTATATCTTCTAACCTACGAGAATATAAGTAGTACAGGTATATTGGCATTAATTTTGACATATATTGGCATATATATTGGAATCAAGTACAGTCTTCTGGTATGAAGATTAAGGGGATTAATTATATATTCAATTTATTACGTCGTCTGTTGTATTTTACCAAAAAACATTTGTGACTCATATTGCAAAACGGGTAATCTTCTACTAATAATCGGACACTATAAGTAGTACGTGTATATCTTCCCATATAATTTTAGCACTTTAATTTTGACATATATTGGAATAAATGACTGTCTTCAGATTTAAAGATTACGGGTTTATTGGTATTTTCAATTTATACATGTAATCTACTAATACAGGTTATATTTTCTAATATTCTCGTATATAATTAGTACGGGTCCCATACAATTTTAACGCTTTTATTTTGCATATATTGATTTAATTCCATATTCTTTTTTATATTTGCTTACATAAGGGGTCCAAGATGTTTTATTCTTCAGATATGTCCATGAAGATAATTTTATATAGCGAGAACAGAGATTCTTAAACTTCTTTTTAGGAGCATTATATTAAATATTTTAACAGAATATTTTGATTAAACATGTCATTTAGTATACTATAAGAATTTGGGCATTATTATGAATTTCAAGTTTCTTTATATTATATACTCCGTACGAAGAACGGGTATGCTGCTAGTCTATATAAATAAAAATGAAAATCTGTCTGTCTGTCTGTCTGTCTGTTTGTCCCATCATCACGGAAGAACGGCTGAACCGAATTTGATGAAATTTTGTGGGTAGCCTGGAAATAGTCCCACTTAAAATTTAGTCCATATACGGAGTTTCTACGATCAGTAGTTCTCGAGATATTAGCAAAAAACGATATCTTCGTTTGTCTCATCATCACGGGAGAACGGCTGAATCGAATTTGATGAAATTTTGTGAATAGCCTTTAAATAGCCCCCCATAAATTTAGCCCAAGTTTCGAGTATCTAAGACCAGGGGTTGTCGAGATATTAATGAAAAACGAAACTTTTTCGTAGGAGTTCTCCTCTCTAACTCCGTGGTTTATCCAAATGAAAAGCTTGAAAATCGTTTGAAAGTGAATTAAAACTGTATCTCAGAGTTTGGGGGAAGATTTTTTGCACTAATTAGCCAGTTTCTGAAAACATGAATTGTTTGAAACATGATTTAAAGGGGAAATCTATCTCCATGGTTCATGGTTTATTTAAAACAAGCTTTTACGGAACAATGAGAAGTATAGAGAAATCAAAATCGTTATTTTATTTCGCAGTTTATGTTATAAGACATGACATATTTAACATGTTATAAGATTCTATCTTATATCATGTTACTCAGAAACGCAATTAAATTAAATCTGTCTGTTAATTTTAATAATTATTTTTTCGATTTGAATAATAAATAAATGGATATAAAAATATATTTTAGAAAAGAACGATTTGATTTTTCTTATAGCATTTTTGACTGGATAATATCAATTACGGTCTTCAGGTTTAAAAATTATTATTATTTATATTTTCGGGGATTATTGATTCAAGGATTATTGATATTTTCAAGTTATTATGCAATTATTTTATTATGACAAAAATTGTTTAAACTCATATATTGTATGTTGTACGAATCTTCTACAAATACACGTGTATATCTTTTAATCTACGAGAATATAAGTAGTACAGGTATATTGACATATGTTTTGATATATATTGGCATATATTGGAATCAATTACGACCTTCTGGTATAAAGAGTACGGATATTATCGATGTTTTCAATTTATTACGTCATCTCTTTTATTTTGGCAAATATTTTTGAGACGCATATTGTAATACGGGTGATCTTCTACTAACACATTGGCATATTTTCTGATCTGCGACAATATAATTAGTACGGGGTTGCATATATTCATTCAATTCCTATTTTTTCTTCTGTAAATTTGCTTACAAAAGGGGGCAGTATGTTTTATTCTTCAGATCTGATCGTGAAGATAATTTTGCATAGTGAGAACATATATTCTTAAACTTCTCTTTAGGAGCAATAAATTTAATATTTTAACAGAATTTGCACATGATTGCGAACTTTAAGTTTCTTTAAATTATACACTCCGTACGAATAACGGGTGTGCTGTTAGTGGTTAATCAATTTTAACATTTTAGGAGGATATATCATGTTGCTCGGCATCGCAATTAAATTAAATGTGTTTGTTAATGTTTTTATTATTTTTTTTCGATTTAAATAATAAATAAATGGATAAATGGATATAAAAGTATATCTTATAAATAGACGGTTTGATTTTTCTTTTAATTATATTAATTGCTGACTGCGTACATCAATTTAATTTATTTTGGCAAAGAGTTTTCAAGCTTATATCGTATTTAGCTACTAAACTCATATATTGTGTTTAGCCAATAAATTCATATAGCCGATTGTTGAAACAGAAAAAGAGTAGAGCGGGTATATCTTCTAATACAATTGTAGTGTTTTCATTTAGTATATTGAAACGGGATAAGAATGTTTCATTCAGATCTGCAAATTCAAAGCTACGAATTTGGAGGGATATCGCTAATTTGACAACTTTTCTTAAACTTTGCCAAATTGACGGAAATGTCGCCAAAATGATATAAACGACACACAAACAGCTGCCATAAACCTTCGGGTTGGTCGTGTGGCTTGGGTCTTCTACATATCAATGAAATTTTTTTTTGTTTTGTTAGAAGAGAGTACTGAAATGATGTTTGGTTAGCATTTATCTGTCAGACCAACCATCCTACTTAGTAATACATTTAGCGAATTTTTAAAATGTCACCAAATTGATAAAAATGTTTTCAAATCTATAAAAATACCTTAAAATTGATAAAATTGCGCTACATAAATTATATTAATTGTTTTTTGTAGGGGATAGTATTGTGATGATATTTCGTCAATTTGTCGCAAAGTGGAACTATCAGTTCTATAGTCCCACTTGGCGATAAATTTGGCGATTTTTTAAAATGTCGCTAATTTGACGAAACTGTCGCCAAATGTTCAATAGAAATATAACTATTTAGACGATATTTTTTCTACCAATTTATTTGAAGCAAATGATATTATGTCGCTTAGCAACGGATTTAAATCCAATGTGTTTATGCGGCAGACGATTTTTATTAAATCCTTTCCGATTTGAATAATGAAGATATGTATATAAAATAAATTTCATTGCCATTTCATTTTGGACTGGATAATATCAATTATACTCTTCAGGTTTAAACATTATTATTATTGATATTTTCCGGAATTATTGATTCAGGGATTATTGATATTTTTAAGTTATTACGCCGTTGTTTTATTGCGGCAAAAATTGCTGACACACGCATATTGTACGTTGTACGAGTAATCTTCTAGGAATGCACGGGTATATCTTCTAACCTACGAGAATATAAGTAGTACAGGTATATTGGCATATATTTTGACATATATTGGCATATATATTGGAATCAAGTACAGTCTTCTGGTATGAAGATTAAGGGGATTAATTTTATATTCAATTTATTACGTCGTCTGTTGTATTTTACCAAAAAACATTTGTGACTCATATTGCAAAACGGGTAATCTTCTACTAATAATCGGACATTATAAGTAGTACGTGTATATCTTCCCATATAATTTTAGCACTTTAATTTTGACATATATTGGAATAAATGACTGTCTTCAGATTGAAAGTTTACGGGTTTATTGGTATTTTCAATTTATACATGTAATCTACTAATACAGGTTATATTGTCTAATATTCGCGTATATAATTAGTACGGGTCCCATACAATTTTAACGCTTTTATTTTGCATATATTGATTCAATTCCATATTTTTTTTTATATTTGCTTACATAAGGGGTCCAAGATGTTTTATTCTTCAGATATGTCCATGAAGATAATTTTATATAGCGAGAACAGAGATTCTTAAACTTCTTTTTAGGAGCATTATATTAAATATTTTAACAGAATATTTTGATTAAACATGTCATTTAGTATACTATAAGAATTTGGGCATGATTATGAATTTCAAGTTTCTTTATATTATATACTCCGTACGAAGAACAGGTATGCTGCTAGTACTGAAATAAAATTATCGATGTATAAATCAGAAATTATTTAACACAAACAGTATGCAAATAATCTCATCGAACCATTAAAAATATTCACTGGGGTGAGGCTCCACTCGACTTTCTCATATCAAAAGTCATTTTTAAATAGCTTATGATTTTTATTTATTTATTTAATTATTTATATAATTTGCAAATTTTGCAAGATAAATTCTGAAAAATCTATATCGTTGGTACAGATGATCACAATTATAACATATTAATATTCATTTTAATGAAGCATGGATAAATTTTTTGCGTCGTTCTAGCAACGATAGGTGATTAGTAAACCAATATGTTTGTGCACATACATGACGAATTGCAGCACTCTTATTTAAAGCGTATCAAATAAACTTATTTGGGGCATATTATAGCACAATTGGAATGGCTGCGCATGTTAAAAACGCATCTTGGGATTTATTTTAATTCAAAACAAGCGATGTGGAAATTGAGTGACGTTACCTGTATCTGTATTATTTAAGTAGAGGGCGCCAATTTATAACGCGGGTAACCTCGGGTAATTCGTTCTGTGATGGAGCATTGTTTATGATGTTGTGAGGTACAGGTATGGCCAGGAAAAGGAAATGATAGCGACTCCAGGGCGTCGCGAATTTAAAGCTCTTTTATTGATTTGTTTATTGAAAAGGTCACTGTCAATAATGAAAAGTTCAGGATGACAATGATTTTGAAATGGTGCCCATGGTTTAAGCGGGTGATGACGTAGATCATACTAGACGCGCTCTATGACTGATAACGCGGGAAGTAAAATTATGTGTTTGAGTCCCAAGAAAAATGAGTTGTATATTTGAGCTGAGAGAAAGAAACAGGAGACAGATTTGAACAAGTTCCGAAGAACGATGCTGGTCCCCAGGAAACATCCAGTTGTGTGCAAATGAGTTGCACCTAAAATGGATGACAAAACGGATGGTCGCGCACAGTGAAGGACCGCCACTGGCGGTGGTAACAGCTGTAAAATGTGTTGAAGACAACCATGGTACAAATTTGGTACCGATAAGGAATACCTATGTATCTATTTGAGTTTTGTATGTCAGTGAGGTTACTTACAGTTGGTCTTATAATGAAAAAAATGTTTTAATTCTCTGTCATGACATATCTGACCCTTGTAGGATGATTAGTGCCCTAAAGAATATAGATTACGAGATATTTCAGAAATTGATAAATTCAAATAAGTATTTTTAATGAATTCCTAAACTACTGAAAATTTCCTTTCAGAGTCTGATGGCAGCAACAACAAAAGGTGTGTTCAAAGAAATGTCTGCTACTTTCATGATCACGATAGAATGCAATTGTGTACCGATATTATTATGTAACAACTATTTTAGAACAATAATACTTTTTCCCCACCACTAATTAATAATTTCGTCAATTATCACCACACTTTCTACTGCTTGTACAACTTACATCTTGACACTGCGGCCTGAGAAACTAATTGTCATATGCACTCTCAGGTCTTGTCTAACTCAGAGGCTTACGAAGCAGCTTCACCGGGCCGAATCAGAAGGGCCCCAAATTAAACAATTGCAGCAAACAAAAATTAACTGCTATCCTAAAAAGTGTGCGCCATTTTAATATGTTTGCTTTGCGGTTTTCGCATTTTGGGGACTTATAGGAATTAACCCCACCAATTTAGCATGGCGACTATAAGAATGTTGCCAATAATATAAATTTCATTAAAATATGTAAGAACCGCATTTTGTACAACTATCTCTAGAATGCAATTATGGTTGTAAAAAATATTTTTATTCATTTCATATATATCAATAGGTTAAGAAGGAGCCCTAAGGAATGTCTTCCCCGGACCCAAGTTAGGCTAATTTGGATCCTGAGCACTCTCGCAAAGTTTCTTGAAAATAATATTATACTCTAGCCATCAATTTAAATAAATATTACAGTGGATACAATATAAATAGAAAAACATTACCTTGAATCTACGTTATGGAACAATAATTGAAGTTTTAATATTATACCAAACTTTTTCAGAATTTCAGAAATATTTCATTTTATTCCGTGGTTTTAAGCAATGCCTCCATTTACTGCAACTAAAATAAAATATATTATCCGCTGAATGCCAAAAGAATTTCACAAGAGAATAAGGGAGGGGTGGGGGGTGCGGCAATAAACGATTTTAGATGTTTATTTCTGGCTTGTCTTTACAGTTCTGTAAACTGAATCTATATTGTTTCTTAACTTTTTAGAATCCCTCCCAAAAACGTTTTAGAGCATTGATGTATAATTCATGAATCATATTTGCGATTCAATTCGCAGGCTATTTTGAGGGCAATTTAAAATATTGTCAGTCATGTTTGAAGCGTCAATAGTATTTGAACGTTTAAAGGTGCAATTGTGTTCATGAAATGTTTGAGAATATTTTGGAAATGTAAATCAAATATTTTGCATTTTATCAGTGATATGTTTATGGCCATATCTGCCCCCCCACCCACCAAAAAAAATAAAATTTTATATTTTGCTGTATCAGCATATTAATTAATTGAAGTGTGTCTTAACTAGACTTTTCATAATAGTGTCCATCTTTAAGTAGATTGTAATATTTTTCTCGCAAATTTTGCCAAGAAAAAAAGAATAAAAATCTATATCGTTGATACAAATGATTACAATTTTATCATGTGACCCTTAATTTTAAAGGGGTTTTAAAGGTATTTCGATTGATACCATGTTTGACAATGTACCCCCGGTGGGAGTAACTTGATGCTCTAGGATGGTGTTCGTGACGTCATTTGCCGTCCCCTAGAATCTAGGGGATGGCAAATGACGTTACGAACACAAAAATTGTATCATGGTTATTTTTCACTACAATGTTTTGAACAGTTAAGTGTAGTGCTCATAAATAGCCCCTTCAATGTATAATTATTGCAAATATTGCCCTATGCTGTAACGTTAAGTAAATTTAAAATTTCAAAATTTTCGTTCTAATTTTAAAAAAAAATTCTATCTAGTTCTAGATTTTTCATTAGCAAAGCCGGATAAAGTTTTGTTAAAATCTATTAATATTGGTGGCAGTTATCGTTTATACAACAAATCGACCACACATCTCTCAAAATACATTTCAAACGTGTTCAGAATGTCTTAAAACATATATTGCCATAAATCTAAATTTTTCGGGAAAATAATACTTTATATTTTATAGTAGGAGAAAGTACCGAATTACTGTAGATTACGTGTACCGATTGGAAGAGTGCTGATTAATTTCTGAAAAAATTCGCGTTGTGTTTTTCTCTTAAAGTAACTCAACTAAAATAGTTTGTTGCTACCTATAAATTGCTGAAAGGCGAAACATTCAATTGGGTGTCCAAATAAATAACGAAGTTTAGTTAATATTTGAAATCGATTATTTAAAAAATATTAAAACGCAAAATTCATTTAAAAATCAACGTTTAGGTTTTTGAAGTTTACTTTAAAGATATTCATCATATATAAAAAAAATCTGATGTGGGCAACACATGACTTTCCTTATATAATGGAATGAATTTACTACATTTACAGTTAAAAAAATGTTATTCTTATAGTAGATACTTATATTCTTTACAAGATATTGAATCTTCATCAATTAGCCGTCATTTTCATTGATTTAGCGTCATTTTTATTATTTTGGGGATATTTTTGTTAATTTGGCAACAATTAACAATGTAACAATTAACAAATACAAAAGTATTACTCAAAGTATCTTTTTTCATGAATGGAACGAGCTAGATCCACGAGAATGACGTCACCAAATTTATCGCATGGTATTACATATGAAAAGTGAACATGTTTCTCAATAGGAAATATTTTTTTTTATTTTAGATAACTTTTGGATATTTTATTTGAAAAATGTGAAAATATATCTTGAGAACGGTTCATGTTAGCGTTCTAAAATTTATGTCAATCGTTTACTAATGAAAAATTACATAAGAAATGTCTATTTGCGTAACTTTATTAGCTGTTTTGATTTTTTGACGATTTTTTCAAAATTTCAGTCGAAAATTTAGGAGGGGGGGGGGGTTCTGAACATTCGATTGCGTATAAAAACAATAGGCTTCCAGTGTTTACGGATTGTGATTTTTGTACCAAATTTCGTTCGAATCGGTCCACTCGTTCGTCAGTTACCGTCTTCACAGATTCACTGGCTTACACACACACACACACACACACACACACACAGACATCACTTCAAAAATGTTTGATTCGTGATCAGGGATGCTTGAAACGTGCTCTCCCGTCAAAAACTCGAATTCGAATTTTCGACCCCGTCATAATACTTTCCTTATACATTATTTATATAAGGAAAGTAATTTAGTTTCATAATTTTAGTATTACCTCTTTATTTAAAACATTGGCGTTTTGAGAGAATCTTAGCAGATGTATACTAGTATCGGTGTAAACTCGGGTGAGAAAATGAAGAATATACGGAAAAGAAAGCTTCTAACTTTAAAGGACATTTCTTCACAAGTAAAATGTTATAATGTTAATATCTTATTTTGAAGTTTTGTAGGGGTTATCGTTTCCTTTAACGTCACTATCATCGCGTGAACACTTTGTAAAAAATCTGATGTGGGCAACACATGACTTTCCTTATATAATGTAATGAATTTACTACTTTTACAGTAAAAAAAAAATCTGATGTGGGCAACACATGACTTTCCTTATATAATGTAATGAATTTACTACTTTTACAGTAAAAGAAATAGGTTATTCTTATATTAGACACTAATATTCTTTCCAAGATATTGAATTTTCGACAATTAGTCGTCATTTTCATTGATTTAGCGTCATTTTTATCCATTTGGCGAGATTTTCGTTAATTTGGCACCATTTCAAAAAGTCGCCAAGTTGGCGACATTCCGCCAATTTCGTCGCCAAAATCTCGCCAAGCGTTATGGAAGAAGAAATAAGTTATTCTCACAGCAGATAAATTGGCATTCAAATACAAAAGTATTACTCAAAGTATCTTTTTTCATGAATGGAACGAGTTAGATCCACGAAAATGATGTCACCCAATTTATCGCATGATATTATATATGAAAAGTGAACATGTTTCTCAATAGGAAATATTTTTTTTTTCTATTTTATATGACTTTTTGATAATTTTTTTGAAAAATGTGCAATATCTCGAGAACGGTTCATGTTAGCGTTCTAAAATTTATGTCAATCGTTTTCTAATGAAAAATTACATAAAAATGTCTATTTGCGTAACTTCATTATTGGTTTTGATTTTTTGACGATTTTTTCAAAATTTCATTCGAAAATTTAGGGGGGTTCTGAACATTCGATTGCGTATAAAAACAATAGGCTTCCAGTGTTTACAGATTGTGATTTTTGTACCAAATTTCGTTTGAATCGGTCCATTCGTTCGTCAGTTATCGTCTCCACAGACCCACTGACACACACACATACTTTCACACACACACACACACACACACACACACACACACACATACATCACTTCAAAAATGTTCGATTCGTAATCAGAGATGCTTGAAGCGGGCTCTCCCGTCGAAAACTCGAATTCGAATTTTCGACCCCGTCACAATACTTTCCTTATACATTATGTATATAAGGAAAGTAATAGGTTTTTCTTATAGTAGATACTAATATTCTTTCCAAGGCATTGAATTTTCGACAATTAGTCGTCATTTTCATTGATTTAGCGTCATTTTTATCCATTTGGCGAGATTTTCGTTAATTTGGCAACATTTCAAAAAGTCGCCAAGTTGGCGACATTCCGCCAAATTCGTCGCCAAAATCTCGCCAAGCGTTATGCACTAAGAAATAAGTTATTCTTACAACCGATAAATGACTATTGGCGTCCAAATACAAAAGTGTTACTCGAAGTATCTTTTTTCATGAATGGAACGAGCTAGATCCACGAGAATGATGTCACCCAAATTATCGCATGGTATTACATATGAAAAGTGTACATGTTTATCAATAGGATTTTTTTTTATGTTATATGACTTTTTGATATTTTTTTTTTTAAATGTACAATATCTCAGAAACGGCTCGTGTTAGCGTTCTAAAATTTATGTCAATCGGTTTCTAATGAAAAATTACATAGGAAATGTCTATTTGCGTAACTTTATTAGTGGTTTTGATTTTTTGACGATTTTTTTTAAAATTTCATTCGAAAATTTAGGGGAGTTCTGAACATTCGATTGCGTATAAAAACAATAGGCTTCCAGTGTTTATGGATTGTGATTTTTGTACCAAATTCGGTTCAAATCGGTCCATTCGTTCGTCAGTTATCGTCTCCACAGACTCACTGACACACACACACACACACACACATACACACACACATACACACACACATACTTTCACACACACACACACACACACACACACACAGACATCACTTCAAAAATGTTTGATTCGTGATCAGGGATGCTTGAAACGTGCTCTCCCGTCGAAAACTCGAATTCGAATTTTCGACCCCGTCACAATACTTTCCTTATACATTATGTATATAAGGAAAGTAAAAATTAAACAACAGAAAGTCGACTTGAACTCCGTATTGTCATGACGCATCTTTTAAAATTGTGTGTGAGCGCTCAGAATACAAGAATAAGTTCGAATTTCTGGATAAATAACAGGTTTATTTACAAGTACAGTGTAAACAGGAACAATATACAGCATTCAGTAACTATCTCACAAGAAGAATAAACAATTGTCAGGTACAGTAATACAGCAATTAATTACTCTACTAATTTCACAAAACAGCTGTACTATTCTTAAAATACTGGCGTATGTCACAGTTCAATGTAGCTAATATCATGCCAACTACTCTCCAACTGAGTGATAACTTCCGTTACAAACTCATTGTGGAAATTTTTGGAAGTCTTTCGTTTCTCATAGTATAATCTTTATTTCGAACTGTTTCTCAAACTTTCGAAAAGTCAGCAAGCATAGCCAAATTTGTGATAAATCGCTAAATATGGCAACCCCTATCGAACTTCAGCATATGACAGCCCTAGATTCACTTCACAGGAAAAGTTGCTGTGAAAGGGTGTTTTTTCCGTCTGGTTTCCAGACACGGTCGTAACAGTATCATATTACACATATCTGTATGTGGACATATATTGAACTCAACTGTGTGTTTCTTGACTTTTACTCGAACTGAACATATCCAGAAGTGCCTCTGGCAGCTTACTCTATCACCACTTATTCATCTTGAACTTTTTCCTTTATTTTTAAGTCAACTGATCTTAAAATCCTCTCTTCGTTAGCACGAAGTTATGTTCCTCCATTTCAGCCGGAAGGCAATCTCCAAATGTTACCATTTTTCACTGCTTGATTGGCTTAGGGATATTTTGAGACGAGTTTCTTGACGTGATGGCAATTTCTGTCATTGCCTTGTCTCCTTCAGTGTGTTACATCAGTGTTAATTCCCTCACATAATTTTGAGACTGGTTGGTAGTGAATTTTATTGCGGGGTTGTAATTTTCGTACCAAAAAACTACCTTCCTTTTAATATTTTAGAGACATCGTCTGACTAATTGTTTTGAACAATTTAAATTATATTACTCTGAACTCAACATTGCTATGACATATCCTCTGTAATCGTGGGTGTGTGGTCATTTTACAAGGATGAGTCAATACTTCTGGACAACTAATACGTTTATTCACAAGCACAACGTAAACAGAAACAATGTGCAACAAAACATAACTTAAATGCTCCACTATTTTCACAAAATAACGTATACTATTCTCAAAATAATGACGTCTCTCATTTCACAAAATAGCAACTACTATTCTTAAAACATTCACGTATGTCACAGTTCAATGTCGCTCGTATCACGTCAACTGCTCTCCAACTGAGGGATGACTCCTTTAATATCCTCTCTGTAGAAACTTCTAGCAATATCTCGTATCTCGTAGAATATTGGTTATTTCGAGGTAGTACTGAAGCATTCGAAATGTCGCCAAATATCCCCAAATTGGAGATAAATAAGCTGCAACCCCCTCCGAACTTCTGTATATGGTTACATTAGATCCACATAATAAGACATCTTACCTGTACGGGTGTTTCCTCCGGCAGGTTTTCGAAAGAGGCTTTGTAACACTGCCTCCTCTTTACGACTGTACGTTTCGGGCAGAATGCTCCTACTGTGGTACAAAATATGGGGTTAATCTGTCGATATATATGAATTTTGGCTTGGTAGAAAACGATTTATAAATTCGGTAAACGGCACTGTTTATTATTTTCTTTATGACGTAGGGTCCTTCCCAGTTGTGATGCAGTTTCGGCAAAAATCTTGATCCTCGTCGAGGGTTGAACAGATACCTTTGTTGCGTTCCTGGATGCTTCCTTACATTCCCTGCAATTTCCTGCAATTACATTCCCTGCAATACATGGCAATGCACAGGGAAAGTATTGGAACTGCCGAAAATTGCAACTCGAATTTTAGGCGGATCTACACGTTTTGACACCTCTAAAATTCGAAAAACACATTTTTAGCGTGACGTCTGTGTGTGTGTGTCTGTCTGCGCAATGAATGTATCAACTCTAAGAAACTAGTGGACCGAATTTCATAAAATGTGGTAGGTAAGTCCCTTGTGGATGTTTCTGGTGCTGATTACATTTTTGTACGATTCGAGAAAACAGAACCTGCATTTTTTGCGAAATGGCCCACAAAAATTGCCTGTATCTCTACCTGAAAAATAATAGACCAAATTTTATAAAATTTGGTAGATAAGTCACCCGTCTTCTTTTGCGAACTGTCCCTCAATAATAGTCCTAACAAAATTATATCAACATTTGCCAGAATTTTGTAATCCCTTTTACCTAAAAACTACGTTAGGTAGGAAAATGAAAATTTGCACAGATGCTTAAAATTGCACACAGATGTGCGGAATCAAAATTTTAATAATTAAGATGAACTGCAACAGGGTAAACGCCTATGTTTAAACGGCGCAAGCTCATTACGCTTCGTATAAATAACAAGTAACCAACAACTTATAAGCAGCTAATCAAAGTGTGTGACTTGTATGGATTGTGATATAAAGGTACTATGTATATTACTTTCCGTATATACATAGTATAATGTATAAAGAAAGTACTGTGATGGGGTCAAAAATTTCAATTCGAGTTTTCGACAGGAAAGAACGTTTCAACCATCCCTAAACAGAAATCAAATGTTATTGAGGTGATGTCTGTGTGTGTGTGTGTATGTGTGTGTGTGTGTGTGTGTGTGCGTGTCAGTAAGTCTGTGGCGACGATTTCTCCCGAACGAATGGAGCTATTCGAAATAAATTTGGTACAAAAATTAAAATCCAAGAATACTGGATGGCTATTGTTTTTAATCGCAATCGAATGTTCAGAACCCCTATAAATTTTCGAGTTAAATTTAAAAAAAAGCATCAACAAATCAAAACCTTTAATAAAGAAACAAAAATAGATATTTCGTATGTAATTTTTCATTAAAAAACGATTGACACAAATATTAGAACGCTAGCTTGAACCGTTCTCGAGATACTGCACATTTTAAAAATAAATTTATCAAAAAATCTTATAAAATAAAAAAATATATCAACTATTGTGAAATATGTTATATATTGTGTTATATATTGTGAAATATATTCACTCTTCAAATGTAATATCATGAGATAAATTTGGTGACATTATTCTCGTGGATCTAGCTCGTTCCATTCATGAGAAATATACTTAGGGTAATACTTTTGTATTTGGAGGCCAGTAGTCATTTATCTGCTATAAGAATAACTTATTTCTCTGTCCATAACGCTTAGCAAGTATTTGGCGGAATGTTGCAAACTTGGCGAGCTTTTTAAATGTTGCCTAACAAATGAATATGTCGCCAAATTGATAAAAATGACGCTAAATCAATGAAAAAGACGACGACTAATTGACTAAAATTCAAAATCTTGGAAAGAATATAAGAAGCTACTAGAAGAATAACCTATTTTTCAATCCGTAACGTTTGGCAAAATTTTGGTGACGAATTTGTTGGAATATATCCAACTTGCTGATTTCTTAAATGCTGCCAAATTGACGAAAATGTCACCCAATTGATAAAAATTCACGAAAATGATGAAACCGACGCTAAATTAATGATATGACAACTAATTGATGAAAGTTCAATATCTTGGAAAGAACATAAGAGTAGAGTATAAGAATAACCTATTTTTCCTTCTGTAACGTTTGGCGAGAAATTAAGCCGAACGTAGCCATCTTAGCGACTATTTTAAATGTTACCAAAGCGACAAAAATGTTGTGAAATTGATAAAAATGACGCCGAATGAGAAGAAATATTTCGCAAATTCTGATTTCCGTCATATAACTGGGATATCTTTTATTTTTTTCTCTCCGTTTATCTTAACACTTTGGGATGCATTTTGCAAATTTAGCGAATAATCTAGCAAAGTATCGCCAACTTGGAGACATTTCGCACCAGATTGACGAAAATACCGTCGAAATTGCAAACATGACATTAAATTAATGAAAATGACGTCTAATTGAATTAATTATTAAAATATTTTAATATATGGACTATATCGCTTATTGAGAATGCTATCAATATTGATAATTGTTTATTTAGAGTTGCGAGAAATATAAGTTAATTAGGTACTTTCAAATAGTTTTACATGTTGCCATCCGAAAAATCGCCAAATGTACAATTCAACGTTAAAAACACGGTACCGTGTATTTTATACATTATTTTCTGACTGCAAAAATAATAAAGTCATTGCATTATTTAAGGAAAGTCAGGTGCTGCTCACATCAGAGTTTTAAATATGTTTTTGCGGTTTAACAGTTTTACTTTGATTTCACGTTTTCCCTGTATTCTAATTTGTTTAACTTAATATTCATATTCTAAAAAGTTATATTATCTTTTGTATTAGGATTCTCAAATATTGAAATTAATTTTTTATACTTCTAATTTCATAATCAATTTTTAAATTAAGTTTTAATTTGAAATATTTCATAGGCCTTTTTCAGTTACCCTCTTACTTTAAATATCTTGCACTTTTTGTTCACTCTGCATTTAAATAACTTATCGCATTTTGTTTTCATTAAAATTAACGATGTATGAATGTTTAATCATGCCCGAGTGTTTTATAATTATGAATATGTGTGTGACAATTGCATATTTATTGTTAAATAATTGTATACCTGGTTGATAGTTGGGGTTGTGCATTTGGTTAATTTTACTTTTATGTAATCATGTGCTTTATTTTGTTTTATTTGTAAGAATAGAGCATCTAGTGCTAAATAGAGAATTGTTTTTTTTATTTTTGGGAATTACTGTGTAGAAATAAAAGATCAGACAATAAAAATATTAATTAATACAAATAAAATGTAGCAATTCGACCTTATGTTATCGAATGAACGGAATCGTTAAAATATCAAACCTTGATAACTACAGCGGCACCAAATACGAAATATACTGTGTACTGATTGTGATGCCAATTTTCTGAAAAATTGTTCTTTTAGATATCCCTCCTAGTTTCTTTTCAACATTTTCCAGCCATCCCTTGTAACTGCTCTACACCCTTTGTGTGAACCGGACGGTCTAGGAAATAAATATATTTAAAAAAAACTTCGTGATGGAGCTTCTCAACAGGTATTCGGCTGGTATTCTAAATTGGCATTGTAAATGAATTTTGTTACTATAGACACCATCTAAATAATGTAATCATAACGGACGAATGAAGACAAGTCTGAGTAAAGTACATAGCAGGTCATAGCTTCCACAGCACATTTAAGTTGGCATTGTTCAATGCATAAAGTTAGAGAAAAAGAGATAGTTAAAGTTCTTCTACACCCTTGGTCCAAACTATACACAAGTAAATAATTTGGGGTTGGAGAAAAATATTAGACCATGGAGTTGAAGACTATGTTTTGAAGATACCTCCGTGGTTTGGATTCGTTGTTTAGTACCTGTTACAAATATTAAAAGATACTCGCGGAGAGTAATTCACGTGAAATATAAAAAGCATTCTATCCATTGCTTTTCAAATTGATTTCATTCAACACCGTTACATCTGAAATAATTTTTTGAAGTTAGCATCTAAATAGTAAAACCCTAATAGTAACTTTTTGATTTTAATTTTTCAAAGCTTCCCAATATGTCATCTCCAGCAGCAAAGAATGGAAAAATGTTTAATCCTCAAGTTACAGCTGGCCGTAAAGTTATGAAAGCCATACGCTTCCTCAAGAATCCAGAAGGTTCGTCTTTTCCAGACATAAAGAAGTGCCTCTCTAACGGCGTCCAGCAAGGCAAATCCCTAGATGCAGACGATATTAAAGTGTTCCTGAAGGAAGCAATGAATCGTGGCATTTTGGAAAAGAATGGTCTAAAGTACAAGATTGTGGAAAAAGAAAAACGTCTGAAAGCTTCGACTGATCAATCCAAACGTCAGCACAGGGCTAAAAGCGAGCCCAAGAACAAACCTGCAGCTAAGAAACGTGTGATCAAGGACGAAAGCAAGCCAAAAAGCATGCCTGTATCAAAGAAACCTCAGATCAAGAAGAGAAGTCTGTCAAAGAGCAAACCTACCGCAAAGAAACGTGTGAGCAAGTCTAGAAGTTCGTCCAAGAACAAACCTGCAGCAAAGAAAAGAGTGAGCAAGTACAGAAGTGAGTCAAGGAGCAAGCCTGTACCAAAGAAACATCGAAGCAAGGAGAGAAATAAGTCAAAGAGCAAGCCTGTACCAAGGAAACATCGGAGCAAGGAGAGAACTGAGCCAAAAAGCAAGCCTGTATCAAATAAACGTCAGCGCAAAGACAGAAGTGAGTCAAAGAGCAAGCCTGTATCAAAGAACCGTCAAAGTAAAGACAACAGTGAGTCAACCAGCAAACACACTCCAAAGAAACAAAGATGTGATCAGGGAGATGTGATTCCAAGTGATGAAATAAATCCTGCAGTTCCCCGACCCAAGTTACCAGATGGCACTTTTATGGAGAATGCTGCTGTAATGGAGATGATATCCTGACTTTCTCTTCCCGACAAACTATCAAAATTTGTATTAATTATTTAAAGAGAATTGAGGTTATACATAAAGATTGGTAATTTGTATTCAGCATGTCTTATTTTCCTTAGTTGTTACACAAGTCCTTTCAAATTGCAGTTGAAAAATTACAATTTGATTCAGTTATATCTACTAATAATACACCAACTTCAAAAATAGTAAGAAACTATGTTATTTGTTAGTGGTGTAACTGATTTGATGTTACTAATTGATTTAAAATATCAAGTCTTTCCCATGTTTCGAAACTCAGAGAAGCACTGTCTCATGGTAAAAAAAAATCTCGCCAAATACAACAAACAAAAACCTAGTTCCAAAAAATTAATGAAATCTCGGTAAATCCGGATAATAACCCACCACACTTTTAGTTGATGTTCTGATTGCGAGCACTATATGTAAAACACGCTTCATGCTGTAATCTGATAACCACTTTTTCAAAACACAGGAGAATGTGCCAACTTGGTGCGATTTGTATTTAGAAAAAATACTTGTGATGGGCAATTATCGGGATTTACATAAATATCAAATCGGTTAGCGTCAAGTTTTCACAGAACCGGAGCTGTACTCAATATACCTTACCGAAGAATCCTACCCCTGCGCGTCATGTAGCTCTGTTTAGACATCGTCAATTTTTTTTATGTGAATAACATCTATGCTTGGGGGGGGGGGGTTTGTTCCGGATATCGGAGCATTACGAATATATAAATAATTTGGACGCTTAAGCCTCTGAACCTAATAAATATAAATGAATAATAGAGACAAAATAATAAATATGTATAAATAATGTCAATATATTTAAATTTTGAACTTTATTTCGAACAAACTTAAAAAGTATCTGTCCGAGCGATTGCTATTTCAATTTTTTTTACTTTAATTCTAGTACTTTCGAAACTACAAAGGATAAATATAAATAGTAAATGACAAAAATATACACTAGAAAATTTAGTCTCTAAATTTATATTTATTTTTGAAAAAAGCTCTGGAATTTTCTTAAAGACCGCTACAGTCCAGAATTTAGCGACTGTCTTGGCGCCAATTTTTTTACTGCGCCCGATATTTTTAAAATGCATCTATAGCTTATAGAAAGACATTACATGTAATTTTTTTTGCAAATTTAACAATATTCTAACGATTTAAAACAATCAACTTATTTTCTTTTTAACGTTAAGACTTAGAAGAAATTTAATAAAAAACCATACTTCGAAGAAATTTGATAAAGACGAAATTTAGAAGATATGTATAAAGATTGATACTTAGAAATTTAGGTACTTTTCGGCCAGTCGTTCTCTGTCGAAGATCGCTATGTAAAAACAACCGTTTGTGCAATAGTTGATCCGTAGTAATTCGAACATGGTTCTACGTCCGCTTCGCCAACTTACTTCGTCCGCTAAAATACCTAACAGAATTCGCCCCTGCTGGCTGTAGGAGGTTGCACGCAGCAACAGCGTTTTGTGCAACAGATGCTTTGTGGCTCATAGAGTGATGTAGCAATTCGAACATGGATCTACGTCCTCTAAAAGAACATCACAGAATCCGGCACCGCTGGCTGTCGGAGGTTTCACGTAGCAACAGTTTTTTGTGCAACAGATGTTCCGTGGCTCATAGAGTGATGTAGCAATTCGAACATGGATCTACGTCAGTTTCGGGGGCTTACTTCGCTACTCTCGCCCGCTAAAAAACATCACAGTATCCGGCCCCGCTGATTGTCGGAGGTCGCACGTAGCAACAGCTGTTTATGCAACAGGCGTTCCGTGGCTAATAGAGTAATGTAGTATTTCGAACCTGGATCTACGTCCGCTAAAAATATCAGAATCCTACCCCGCTGGCTGTCGGAGGTCGCACGTAGCAACAGCTGTTTGTGCAATAGGCATCCAGTGGCTCACAGAGTGATTTTCTTGTTATGGGCGCTGCGCGTACATAAGTCTGTGTTCTATGAGTCATAGAACACCTGTTGCACAAACAGCTTTTGTCATGTGCGAGCTCCAACAGCCAGCGAGGCTGGACTGCGGGTAAAAACCGCAAAACGGTAACAGGTCCATGTTTGAATTGCTACTGGCCAATTGTTGCCACATTGTAACTAAATCCAACTGTCGCCCAGTTAACCTAAAAGTACCGAAATTTGACAAATAATGATACTTAAAAGATATTTGATTAAAAACGATACTTAGAAATCTATAAAAAAATGGAACTTAAAACATTTGTGCCCACTTGCAATCAACCACTGATTCATACACCATTCAATCCCATTCATTTTACCACTATCAGTCAAACCATTAAAAAACCAATTCCAAATCTTTCACTCCTCCCAGCCATTTAGAACACACAACACAAATCAAGGAATCTTGAGAAACGACGAAAAAATATCTCCAAACTTCGCTCCAATCTATCAAATTCCAAAATCAACAGCTGATTGTATCAAAAAATCGAAAATCAACTTGGCTAGTTTATCAAAAAACTTCCGAAACGACCTAGAATCACAGAAGAAGCAAAAAATGCGCTGCTGTTCTGTACAAGTTTCCCAAAAGAGTGTTGCCAGAGTTACTAAAGAGTTGCCAAGGTGCAAAATAGCACTCCGTTTATTGCCCATTTAGTGCGATAAAAAAAACGACCGTACTGGTCTCTGGGATTGAACCAAAGCTCTTATATCTGGGATTGAACTAAAGTTCTTATATCTGGGATTGAACCAAAGCTCTTATATCTAGGATTGAACCAAAACTCTTTTCAAGTAATCGTCTTATCAAGGTGAAGAATATTTCAAATTTTCTGTTTTTCAAGATTGCAATGCTTACATATCAAAAAGTAAAAATTCTAGTTATGAACAATAAGCAAGAATCTGTAACGCATTGAAAACCCTACAATTGTAAAATATTTGATTTTAGATTGAATGTTTCGTTTTCGAAGTAAAATAGAGGTTATAATTTCGATATTTTGCGTTTCCTAATGGTTGGGAAAAGCAGTAATACTTAAAATGCCAGGATGGTTTCGGCTCAATCTCTTTATTTACTCCTTGGTGAAATGTTGGTGCATAAGCACGATATATGTTATTTTGTTTAAAGAAATTAAGTAGTTAAGTAAACATGGGGACTCCAAAGATGAGTTCTGAGGTTTGAACAGAATAGGTGAAAATATACGTATTTTTGTGTCGCAAGTTTATAGATTAACTTGAATGAAAACATCGTCAGTTATATAAGTTTAATTTATATACCGAAATGCAAGTTAGTAAAATAATTTGATATTTTGAAGTGAAGAATATGGTCAAAATATCTAGATCAAATCTCGGCAAAAACTAAAGGTACTAGCTAGATATAAACAGTTAGCGAGTAATTTATAGCCCTTTGAAAGGCTGTAAACAAAGTAAATGTGTCTGAAAAAATTGAATAAACTTATTGAGCTTTAGCTGACATTTTACTTTACAAAATGTTATTTACGCAAAATAATTTAGGTTCCATCAGATTGGAGCCACCTCTGATTTCTTTAATTGAATGTTACTATGGCCTGGATTACACGATGCCAAAGGACATGCCAGTTTATAGTGCAAACTATTGAACTATTGTCGGCTAGCTTCTGGCTTCAAGTAAACAATCTGCGTCTGAGAACTGAATAAAACTAACCAGTAGCTGGCATCGCTTAAACAGCAGATGCTAGTGCAAAGAGAAGTCAGTAGATGGCTACCGAGTTTGAAGCCAGTTGGAAATCAGCTGTTGGATTGGTGGCTTGTCAGTAGCTTGCACAGTGTAACTCCGGCCTAAAAATGGGTACTTGGAATTTAAAAGAGTGTTAAGATTTTCGGCAGTATGCATAGACCTGACAGTGCAACTCTGATTCTGTGGAAGATTGGCTCTTCGGCAAACGAATATGGAATTTCATAAACTTTTTTGAAGAAAGTTTTGTTTTTATACACGTTGGGGAGTTGTTATTTTACCACAAAGGTTCTGTTTTTGCAAAATTATCAATAATTTTGTAGAAATATTTATCTGCATGCTTACGCAACAATGACACAGTGGGCAATTCAAATTTTACTTTACAGCCGACCACTATTCATGTTTTTTCCATTTTTTAATTTCTTACAAAAATGTATATTCAGGTTTAATATATATATATAAATATATATATATATATCTCCCACCAGAGCACATAAAATAAGCTACCATTCATTAAAATTAGTTTAGTAAGGTAGTAGTCCATCAACAAGAAACAAAAACTGGACCGAAAATTGTAAAATGTGCACTTTTTTACAATTTTCTCAGGAATAAATTAACTATCGCACCAATTACTTTTATTTTTACTTTCCTTATATACATGCTAATTTTCAGAAATGGGAAAGCAATGATGTGTACTGTGCGTGACCTGTAATTAATGCTGACCTGTAATTAACGCCTGCAATTAATGCTTTTCTTATCAGTTTGCAGAAATTATCAACGGAGTAGCTGAAAAAAAAAATGAGCAAAGGTTGCAGATTGTTTCACAGTGTACAAAGTACTTACGAAAAGATTTCGATATCGTTTGGTTTTTTGAAAATTTTTATTTCTATTTTTTTTTTTGGAGGTGGGGGGAGGGGTAAGCTGGGAGACTGAAATTACACAATTTCGATACATAAATAGAATGTAGTTTTAATGTAGAACTACGTTTTCATCCGCTCTAGTTAAGGAGGGGGGAGGGAACTTGGGAATTGAATGTATGTGTAAAGACACTGCTACAATCGGAAATCGAACTCTGGAACTTTGAACTGATCAACCGACGCTTTACCTTTGAGATACTGGAAGAAAATGACAAGCTCTTATTGCCGAAGTGGACTCTGTATGCCCCACTCACTATTGTCAGATTGGCGTGCTACTGACAATCTTACTACGCCCTCCCCCCCTCCGCTTTTTTTCCCTTAGGTTATTCTCCTGATGCTTTTTTCCATAGCTTGCTTAGTCCATCGATTATTTGTTTAGTCCATCGAATCCGTGCTAGTCGTTCTAGGGTCACTTTCAGACCTCCGACATATTTGTGCATATAAACAATTTCTCTAACTCCATGATTGCAAGTATTCAAAACTTTTTTAAATACATCGCAATTGAAATAAGTATAATAATTGTTAAGTTTCATTATTGGGTTATTTTCTGTCGCCAAAGCCAAATGACCTACAAAATTAATTCCTAATTTTTACTTCCTTACTTGATTCCTACAGTAAAAAAACCTGATGTGGGCAGCACATAACTGTCCTTATATAATGCAATGCATTTACTACTTTTACAGTGAAAACAAAATAGGCTATTCTTATAGTGGATACGTATATTTTTCCAAGATATTGAATTTTCGTCGAGCAGTCGTTATTTTCATTGATTTAGCGTCATTTTTATCTATTTGGCGAGATTTTTTTTGATTTGGCAACGTTTAAAAAGTAGACAAGTTGGCGACATTCCTCCGAATTCGTCGCCAAAATCTCGCCAAGCGTTATGGACGGAGAAATAATTTACTCTTATAGCAGATAAATGACTATTGGCGTTCAAATGCAAATGTATTACTCAAAGTATCTGTTTCCATGAATGGAACGAGCTGAAATCTACGAGAATGATGTCACCAAATTTATCACATGATATTACATATGAAAAGTGAATATGTTTCTCAACAGGATTTTTTTTTTATTTTATGTAATTTTTTGATATTTTTTTAAATGTGCAATATCTCGAGAACGGTTCATGCTGGGGTTCTAAAATTTATGTTAATCGTTGTCTAATGAAAAATTACATTAGAAATGTCTATTTACGTAACTTTATTAGAGGTTTTGATATTTTGATGATTTTTTTTTAAATTTCCCTCGAAAATTTAGGGGGGCTCTGAACATTTGATTGCGTATAAACAATAGGCTTCCAGTATTCACGGATTCTAATTTTCGTACCAAATTTCGTTCGAATCGGTCCATTCGTTCGGCAGTTATCGTCTCCACAGTTTCACTGACACACATACACACACACACAGACATCACTTCAAAAATGTTCGATTGGTGATCAGGGATACTTGAAACGTGCTCTCCCGTCGAAAACTCGAATTCGAATTTTCGACCCGCGTCACAATACTTTCCTTATACATTATTGTATATAAGGAAATTAATAACCGAAATTCAAATTTCATTTTAAAAGGCACATCCTTGGATCATAAGGATAAAGGTAAATGACGAACATCAAAATATGTTAAGTGGTTTGGTCTGTAGGCTCATAGCAGAAAAATGCTACGACAACATGAACAAGAATAACAAGAAACGCCACGTTCATAAAAGCAGTTTTCACCAGTATTTTTCTGTACTTGTATTCTACTGATTTGATTTTTTTTAATTTTGGCATCTAAGCTTGCTCCATGACAGCTATGAAAAATTTATTCCTTTAACTTTAATTGCGATCGAGATAGAGGAGGCTGAAAAACATAAGTTGTGGCGTGAAGTAAAGTGTACTTTTGGCAGCACTATCACATTTCCATTCATATTTCATTCGCATTTCCGTTCGATTCCGTTCTTAACCGTCTGATTCAATACAGTTAGAAAGTCAAATCAAATTTCGTATGATTTTGTCACGCCGTACGGCGTTTCAATGCTGACAACCAGAAAATAGATAATGATTGCGATGATCTCAGCCGCGCATTCCGTAGCTAATATTTAGAGCTAACAGACATATGTGATAAACCGAAATAAAGTGAATTTTAAATCTATTTATTTTTAGATGAAATATTTGGTGACAAAAATTTAGAAATGCTGCGAAAATTCAGGGTAAATTATTCTAGGAACAGACAAAAATTGAAGAACGACTGGAATCCGAAAAGAGCCGCCAAGTCACCAACCAAAAGGTCACGGTCCAAGAAAATACGTCTAGGGACTTTAGTCACGGGAATGTTGGGAGCTTCAAAAGTCCGAGCACCAGCGTCAAAAGTCATCGTACCAGGGAGAGCTTCACCACAGTTCAGCTCTCCTAGAACCACAACCGTCGTCATCAACTGCACAAATTTAGTTTGACCAGCAAGATGGATATGTCATGGATTCAAATGTGATGGATGCCATGGATGTCATGGATCAATGGATCCAAATGGATGTCATGGATCCAAATTTACACACCGAATATGGAATACAATTTTACGTCCTCGGAAAGAAAAAGGTCCTCCCCCTTGTTTTTGGTGCAGCGTTCATCGTATAGACAATTTAGATACCGTTCGATAACAATAACGTCCTCTATACATCCATGTGCATAGAATTTGTATAAAGGGCCGTCATCTTATTTCAATGCGCCCAAAATGTTCAATGGCAACACCCGATTTTGACTTCATAAACAATTTTAGACGCCCAAATAAGTCCGCATATCAATTTTTGTGCAATTCCTATCTTTATATCCGGATATATTCAATATTCTGAAATGCGCAATTTTTAGAGGTCAGCTCCATATTGATAAGCTCAGTTTTAAGGGCGAGATTTTGTTGATTGACCGCAGCTGTTTCAACAAAGTGGACCATTTGCTATCTTACAGGAAGACGTTACTGATTTGTTTTGATTTCTCATCTTGTGTTTGAGAACGTGCAACTCTCTTCAAAAATTATCTTATGGAATTTTAAAAGGTTCAAGTTAATGGACGAATTATAAGAATAATGCACGTTGTATTCACGATTATGTATGATTTTTAAAGTTCTTTTTAATTTAAATTTAGTGTTGTATCCGTCCTAACACCGCTTTATTTTTGCTTAATTTCTGTGCATCTGTATTCTGAAACAACACAATTACAATATATTTGAGTTTAAATAATCATCGAACTTTGATTATTTTTACAACGAAACCTAATTTTACTTATGGAGAATGTAAACAGATTAGGTTGTAAGATGAGTTGTATAAGAATTGCTGAATTTCTTTAACGCAAAATTATTTTGCTCAGGAGTCTGCAATATACATGATATGAATGAAACATTCATTAGTTTTACATAGAGAAGCAGACGATTTAATGGCAGACTTATTCGATGAAGTTTTATGGATAGAGTTAAATTACTTTGGACTCCATGGTTTTAATTTTTTAAGTTGAATAAATTATTGTGGTACTGTGATGAATAATATAAAAATGTATGAATGAAATATTTACTGCTTTTACATAGAGAGCCAGGCGATTTATATTTCGAAGACGTTATTTGAATCAAGTTCGTTTTTTTCGATGAAGTTTTTAAATTTTTAAATATGACTAATTATTACAGTATTGTGATATATTACCGCTGAATGTATCGCATTTTAGTGATGTTTAAATAAATTAAAGTTGGAAAGTGTTTTATAATCAATGGTTTATGCATGATTGATCTTCCTTCTGATTTCTTAATACTTTTCGTTGTTGAGTAAATCTTTGTGAAATAAACCATGGTGATAGTTTCCATTTAAATTCATATTTCAAACATACGATTTTCAAAAGTGACTAATACGTTCAATAAACTCCCACAGAACTCAGAGATTTAATAGATTTTCACGTTCTAAACCAACTACTTCCAATCTCTTTCGTTGGGAATCATGGAGTTAGAGAGTAGAACTCCTAGGAAAAAGTTTTGTTTTCCAATTATATATCTCAACAGCCCCTGGTCTTAGAAACTCGAAACTTGCACTAAATTTATGGGTAGCTATTTTAAAGCTGCCCACCATATTTCATTAAATTCGGTTTAGCCGTTCTCCCGTGATGATGAGACAAACGAAAGTTTTGTTTTTCACTAATATCTCGAGAACTACTGGTCGTAGAAACTCGAAACGTGGACTAAATTTTAAGTGGAGTTATTTCAAGACTACCAAATTTCATCAAATTCGGATCAGCCGTTCTTCCGTGATGTTGGATCATACATACATACATACATACATTTCTTCTTTATATATATAGATGATATAAGAGAGAATCTTCCTCATAAATTGATGATAATTAAATAACCATTTTGATTTCTTAATACTTTTCGTTGTTGACTAAGCCTGTGAAAATGAATCATGATGATAGAGTTTCCATTTAAGCTCATATTTCAAACCTGTGATTTTCAAAAGTGACTACCACGTTCAATAAACTCCCACAAACTCAGAGATTTGATGGACTTTCACGTTAAAACCAACGATTTCCATCGTTTTTCGTTGGGAATTATGAAATTAGAGAGTAGAACTCCTAGAAAAAAGTTTCGTTTTCCATCAATATTTCGACAACCCCTGGTCTTAGAAACTCGAAACTTGGATTAAATTTATGGAGGGCTATTTCAAAGCTACCCATTAAATTTCATTAAATTTGGTTCAGCCGTTCTCTAGTGATGATGAGAAAAACGAAAGTGTCGTCTTTCCCTAATATCGCGAAAACCACTAGTCTTAGAAAGTCGAAACAGAGACTAAATGTTAAGTGGGTCTATTTCAAGACGACCCACCACATTTCATCAAACTCGGTTCAGCCGTTCTCTCGTGATGTTGGATCATACAAACATACATATTTTTCTTCTTTATATCCGTATATACTAATTGCCAAGTGTCCGTCTGTCTGTCTGTCTGTCCGTCTGTCTGTCACGCTTTTTTTAGCACTTCCTTATTAGATAGAGACTTGCAATTTGGTACACGGCTCGGTCGTTCGATAAAACCCCCTGGAAAAATCGAATTTTTCGAAAACGTTCTATAGAAGGGGTGCCCCACACCAAAATGTTCGAAAAGTGAAATGATGGGAAAGCTTACTTTGCGATGAGATAGAGACTTCAAATTTGGTGTATGGGTAAACCGTTTGAAAGGAAAAAAGAGTACAATTTCAGATTTCGAATATTTTCTACTTAAGGGGGTGCCGCACACCAAAATGTTCGATTTACTGAATAAATGAGAAACGGCTACTTTAAAATTTGATACAAGCTTGAAATTTGGTATTTGGGCTAATCATTTATAGAAATCACCTAAAACGAATATAGTTTTCTAATATGTTCGTTTAGCGGGTGCTCCACACCAAAACGTTCGAAAAGTGAAATGATAGGGAAAGCATACTTGGCGATGAGATAGAGACTTCAAATTTGATGTATGGGTAAATCATTCGAAAGGAAGAAAGTGTGCAATTTCAGATTTCCAATATTTTCTATTTAAGGGGGTGCCTCACACCAAAACGTTCGAAAAGTGAAATGATAGGAAAGCATGCTTTGCGATGAGATAGAGACTTCAAATTTGGTATATGGGTAAATCGTTTGAAAAGGGGAAAGTGTGCAATTTTAGATTTCCAATATTTTTAACTTAAGGTGTGTCGCACACCAAAACGTTCGATTTTCCGAATAAATGAGAAAAGGCGCCTTTAAAATTTGATAGAGGCTTAAAATTTGATATATGGGCTAATAATTTGACGAAAACAGCCAAGATGAATACAGTTTTTCAAAAATGTTCGCTTAAGGGGGTGCTCCAGAGTAAAACGTTCGAAAAGTCAATTGATAAAAAAACCATGCTTTGGAATGATATAGAGATATCAAATTTGGTGTAAGGGTAGATAGTTTGAAAGGAAGAAAGTGTACAATTTAAGTTTACCAATATTTTCTACTTTAGGAGGTGCCGCACACCAAAATGTTCGATTTACTGAATAAATGAGAAACGGCTACTTTAAAATTTGATACAAGCTTGAAATTTGGTATTTGGGCTAATCATTTATAGAAATCACCTAAAACGAATATAGTTTTCTAATATGTTCGTTTAGCGGGTGCTCCACACCAAAACGTTCGAAAAGTGAAATGATGGGGAAAGCATACTTTGCGATGAGATAGAGACTTCAAATTTGGTGTATGGGTAAATCATTCGAAAGGAAGAAAGTGTGCAATTTCAGATTTCCAATATTTTCTACTTAAGGGGGTGCCTCACACCAAAACGTTCGAAAAGTGAAATGGTAGGAAAGCATGCTTTGCGATGAGATAGAGACTTCAAATTTGGTATATGGGTAAATCGTTTGAAAAGGGGAAAGTGTGCAATTTTAGATTTCCAATATTTTTAACTTAAGGTGTGTCGCACACCAAAACGTTCGATTTTCCGAATAAATGAGAAAAGGCGCCTTTAAAATTTGATAGAGGCTTAAAATTTGATATATGGGCTAATAATTTGACGAAAACAGCCAAGATGAATACAGTTTTTCAAAAATGTTCGCTTAAGGGGGTGCTCCAGAGTAAAACGTTCGAAAAGTCAATTGATAAAAAAACCATGCTTTGGAATGATATAGAGATATCAAATTTGGTGTAAGGGTAGATAGTTTGAAAGGAAGAAAGTGTACAATTTAAGTTTACCAATATTTTCTACTTTAGGAGGTGCCGCACACCAAAATGTTCGATTTACTGAATAAATGAGAAACGGCTACTTTAAAATTTGATACAAGCTTGAAATTTGGTATTTGGGCTAATCATTTATAGAAATCACCTAAAACGAATATAGTTTTCTAATATGTTCGTTTAGCGGGTGCTCCACACCAAAACGTTCGAAAAGTGAAATGATGGGGAAAGCATACTTTGCGATGAGATAGAGACTTCAAATTTGGTGTATGGGTAAATCATTCGAAAGGAAGAAAGTGTGCAATTTCAGATTTCCAATATTTTCTACTTAAGGGGGTGCCTCACACCAAAACGTTCGAAAAGTGAAATGGTAGGAAAGCATGCTTTGCGATGAGATAGAGACTTCAAATTTGGTATATGGGTAAATCGTTTGAAAAGGGGAAAGTGTGCAATTTTAGATTTCCAATATTTTTAACTTAAGGTGTGTCGCACACCAAAACGTTCGATTTTCCGAATAAATGAGAAAAGGCGCCTTTAAAATTTGATAGAGGCTTAAAATTTGATATATGGGCTAATAATTTGACGAAAACAGCCAAGATGAATACAGTTTTTCAAAAATGTTCGCTTAAGGGGGTGCTCCAGAGTAAAACGTTCGAAAAGTCAATTGATAAAAAAACCATGCTTTGGAATGATATAGAGATATCAAATTTGGTGTAAGGGTAGATAGTTTGAAAGGAAGAAAGTGTACAATTTAAGTTTACCAATATTTTCTACTTTAGGAGGTGCCGCACACCAAAATGTTCGATTTTCGGAATAAAGGAGAAACGCTCCTTTGAAAACGGGATAGAGTCTTTATATTTGGTATATAGGCGAATCATCTCATAGAAATCACATAAAGAATAGAGTTTTAAAAAAATGTATAGTTGAGGGGGTTGGGTACTCCACACAAAAGCATTCGAAAGATGAAATGCTAGAAAAGTATGTTTCACGATGAAGTAGAGACTTCAAATTTGGTGTACGGGTAAAAAGTTGGAAAGGAAGAAAATGTGCAATTTCAATCTTACAACATTTGCTTATGTAGGGGGTGCCGATCACTAAAATGTTCGATTTGCCGAACAAATGAAAAACGCCTCCTTTACAATGTGATAGAAGCTTGAAATTTAGTATATGGGCTAACCATTTGACAAAAAAACCCAAACATGAATACAGTTTGACAAAAATGTTCATTAACGGGGTGCTACACAGAAAAACGTTCGAAAGGTGAAGTGATAGAAAAAACATGCTTTTCGATAGGATAGAGACTTCAAATTTGGTGTACGGGTAGATAGTTTGAAAGGAAGAAAGCGTGAAATTTCAGATTTCCTATATTTGCTACATTAAGGGGTGCCGCACACTAATATGTTCTATTTTTCGAATAAATGAGGCAAGCTTCTTTTTAAATGTGATAGAGGCTTGATATTCGGTATATAGGCCAATCATCTGATAAAAAACCCAAGACAAAGAGAATTTTTCAAAATGTTTATTTATGGGTGTGCTTCACAGAAAAAAGTTCCGAAGGATAAATACTAATATAGTGGTGCCTCGAGATGAGATAGACTTTAATGTGGTGTACGGGTAAATAATTCGAAAGGAAGAAATGCGGAAATTTAGTTTCCCAATATTTTCTTCTTTAGGGGGTTCTGCACACCAAAATATTCTATTTGTCGAATAAATGTGAAACGCGAATTATTTAAAAATTTACATTATTCAGGGCTTGCTTATTGCGCGCGACCGTTGATTTTCAACGGGTATTCGGCTAGTATATATATATATTCATATCCAAAATTTAAGTATAGTTGCTGTTTATGTGAAAATTTCGGGAAATTTACATTGGAATCGAAGGAAGCGCGGTATGCGGGTGTAATAGGCTTATAGAAGAAGAAAACAATGCAAAAGAATAATAACGACTTTTATTATCCAAACAAAAGGGTTGAAAGGAAAAGGATCACAATACGAGTGTCAACCTCGGTGAAACAGAATGATTAAAACAATGCGATGCTGCAGTTTAATGCGGTGTGTGGGAACCTCGGGTAGCCACGCATGTTGCCCAACGATTTCCCATACTTTCGATGAGGGTTTGGATGAGCTATGTGCTCAAGGAGATCCAAGCCTCACGGAGAGCAGTTTTTAATCCCGCAACGGAGCTTGGTGGATATAGGAGGACTGCAAGATATTTCCCGTGCATATCCCAAGCATGCTATATTGGATTCAGATCAGGAAAGTTGGCAGGCCACTGCATATGCTGGATATATTCAGTTTAGAGGAAGTCGTCGACCAAGGCTGCACTGTGAGGAGACGAGTTATCATCCATGAATATTAAATCAGGACCAACAGCACCTCGAAACAATCCAACGGTAGGCTCAAGGACTTCGTCTTTGTGTCTTTGATCAGTAACCGACCCCGTGTCAAAGATGTGGAGGTCTGTGCGACCGCCGAGACCATAACCCCCTAAACGGAAAATGATGTTTCAGAGTACGACGAGAATCAGTTTACAGGCTAAACCTGGACTCGTCACTGAACATGACATTGCCCCACTGTTGTCCACTCCACTCCCGATATTTCAAACTCCACTGTAAACGCGCTCGTTTCTGTGCAGACGTCAGGGGATGCAAATTGCTGGTCGTCTGGCATAGATATCAACGTGTCTTAATCACCTGTATGCAGTTTGTCTCGAAAGAGTGACTCCTGTGGCGGCTGTCAGGGCTGAACCCAGTTGACTGGCAGAATGGTTTCTCTGACGTCGCGCAGTTATCACTAAACATCGGTCTTTCCGAGCGATTGTTACCCTCCGGCAACATGGTACTGATCGTCGGGTAACATCTCCAGTGGTTTGGAACCTCTGCCACAGTCTGGAGATCACACACTAAGGGACATTCAGAATTCGAGACACTTCGCTTTGGGATCGATCAGATTCCAGCATTTCAATAATTCGTTCCTTTAAAAACATGTTCAGTTGGTATCTGTGTGACATCTATCGTCCTCTTTGATTTTTAAAAACGTGCCACAGCAATTGCGATATTCTGCCTCAACTGGCCATGCCGCTCGAGGCCGTTTTATACGCGTTCCGAAGTGAGCCGGTGCTTTGCGTAAGTCGACGTCGACTGAACTGTTTTGTATACGCACAATGATTTACATTCGTCCCACGATTTTCCGCAACAGATTGTGAACCATTGTATCCATATAAACTTAGAATTTTTCGCATTTTACGAATTATGCTATATATATATACATATATATATATATATCATGTAAATTCAAAAAGTGAAGTTAAAGAATGAATCTATCACTCATACAAAGCTCCATGAAGCCATTGCACTACTCAGAAAAAGGCGCCATGACGCTTAAGACCCCGAAGCGTTAAATAATTAAAGAAATATGAAGAAATTACGAAGAAAAGGGGATAACCAAATGCTTTGCATATAATGGTTGGGGAGGATTGCGACTCCCCCTCTCGTTTAAAGCAGCTTTACTGCCTAGGCAACGCTCACGGCACCAATATAAAGCAAAGGTAGGTCCCCCATGCGTGCAAACTCGAAGGCACCCAGAAACGGAGGAACAGGAACGACCAAACAGAAGGACACCAGACCAAATGAAAAATCATCCCAATACTCTATCTTATATATGATCTTTGTAAGCATGCGTGCAAACACAATAGGAACGCATAAACTTATATACATGCAGCTTTATGAATGAAACCATTAAAATCCGAGAGATCTTTGTAAAAAGATTTATAACAATCCTTTAGGAAATATAAGGGATAATGTTTACTTAATGCCTCAGATATGATTTTGTTGTTTCTAACATTGCAATCCTTCTTAAACGTGTTGTTAGCCTGGTTTCTTCTGAAGTGTCCGAGTATAATATTTCGGAATTTTTTTTTGTAAGATTCGTTTTTCAATCGATGAGATGATTGAGCTTAATGCTATATAATTCACGTGTGTCATATAACGTTGTATGTCAATAAAGTCTGTGTTTATTTATTGAGATGTCCAGAAAATTTACCGTTGCATTTTCATTTCCACTGTTTTCAATCAATTCTAATTCCTGTGGATAGAAAGTGAAATCGAAATTTGTGGTGTCTTCAAAACACCCCATCGTCAACATAACGGAAATAAGGTATCTCTGACAAAATATGAGTTCCCTTTTTAAAAGTTGAGAGGTATATATCAGCCAAAATTGAAGAGCAGGCTCCTCCCATAGGTATTCCTTTTATTTGTCTGTAATAATTGTTACCGTCATGTAGAATATTTTCTTTTAATACGAGATCAATAAGGTCAAGGTATCTTCGAAATGTAATAAACTCCATCAGGTTAAACTCTTCATGTAACTTCACCAATATTAAATATAATTTTGATAAATCAATGTTGTTAAAAAGATTTCGAAAGTCAAAGCTTTTAAAATTAATGTCTTTATGACAATGTTTAAGACGATCGATAACTTCCAATCCATTCTTGACCATAACATGATTATGTTTTCTGTTATTTTCCATGGCATACTTGAGGATATTCAAAAGTTTCATATTAGCTAGTGTCAGGTAGGACCCACAATCAACAGTAACTGTACCAAATTTGACAGGCACTTTATGCAACTTTGGAATAAGGATTAAATACGGAAATTTAACAGATTTAATTTCAATGCCGATTCGTTTGTACATAGCAGTTATCTTTTTGGACTAAACATTACCTGTATTATGTACAGGGGTGTACATTGTACAGTCTTGGTAGCATTGGAGTAAGGATTCCACATAAAACTTTTTGCATGTAAAACCGAAATTTGAAACGATTTTATCTGTATATGTTATAACAAAGTTTTCTTTTATAGTTTTGATAACTGCAGGTATGGAAGTGTTACGTGTTTTATTATTATGTTTAAGGTAATATGACTGAAATGCTTTTGTAAAATTAAATTTCCGTTCTTGAAAGGCTCGGATGGGTAGATTGTATTTTACTGCTAATTTATAGATGAACTCTTCAAGATCATGATTAAAGTCCGCGATAACATTTTTAAATTCTTGTGAAGGGAATTTAGTTCCAATTTAAAAACGCTTTTTAGATTTTGATCAGATATAAATGCCAGATCACCAGTAATAATGTGATTATGAAAAGTATCTTTACGTATGCTATCAAGGCAATTGCATTCGGTTGTTTTATTTTCCAATGCTTTACAGATGTTGTTATACTTTGTACGTACTATCGGAAGAATTTTCTTCCGTTAGTACGTACAAAGCGATAAGTCAATTTCACCCTAATTTCTTGTATTGGTAAAAATTCTTTAATATTGAAGAGAATCGAATTAAAAGGCATTTCTTCAAATTTTTTGTTTCTGAAAGTGGTTATAAAATAATCCTTGCTTTTCTTCTTCTGTATTTTGGGTTGTAATGCAATATGGAATTTTCTAGTCCATAATTTAATGGATACGTTAAAGTCTGTGACGAATAATAAAGTACGGATAATAAAGTAATCACAAGTTTTGCGGATAATAAAGTAATCAAGTGCAACTGGATTAAGAACATTTCCGTTATGTTGACGATGTGCTCTTGGGGTGTTTTGAAGACATCACAAATTTCGATTTCACTTTCTACTCACAGGAATTAGAATTGATTGAAAACAGAGGAAATGAAAATGCAATGGTAAATTTTCTGGACATCTCAATAAAAAATACAGACTTAATTGACATTATACAACGTTATATGACAAACGTGAATTATATAGCACTAAGCTCAATCATCTCATCGATTGGAAAACGAATCTCACAAAAAACAATTTCCGAAATATTTTACTCGGACACTTCAGAAGAAACCAGGCTAACAACACGTTTAAGAAGGATTGCAATGTTAGAAACAAAAAAATCATATCTGAGGCATTAAGTAAACATTATCCTTTATATTTTCTAAAGGATTGTTATAAATCTTTTTACAAAGATCTCTCGGATTTTATTGTTTTCATTCATAAAGCTGCATGTATATAAGTTAATGCGTTCCTATTGTGCTTGCACTCATGCGTACAAAGATCATATATAAGATAGAGTATTGGGATGATTTTTCATTTGGTCTGGTGTCCTGTTTGGTCGTTCCTGTTCCCCCGTTTCCGGGTGCCTTCGAGTTTGCACGCATGGGGACCTACCTTTGCTTTGTATTGGTGCCGTGAGCGTTGCCTAGGCAGTAAAGCTGCTTTAAACGGGAGGGGGAGTCGCAATCCCCCCCAACCATTATATGCAAAGCATTTCGTTATCCCCTTTTCTTCGCATTTTCTTCGTATTTCCTTAATTATATATATATATATATATATATATATATATATATATATACTGGCGGAAAATAAAATCCCAACACCAAGAAGAAATTAGTTTTGAGGAATGAAATTTAGGCAAAGCAATTGTATAGGTGACATATTTATTTGATTAGGGTTTCAAGGTCACAGGTAAAAGTATGCGCAAGAAGAGCCATCTCAAATATGAAATGGTGGTACATTAATAAACGCTGTAGTCGCCAAGATTTTGAATGCAAACATGCAGACGTGCATGCATTGTGTCGTACATGTGCCGTATGTCATTTTGTGGGATGGCGTTCCATGCACTTGGTCAGTTAAATCAGCAACGGCTAATGCTGATTGTGGATGACGCTGGATTTGTCTTCCAATAATGTCCCATACGTGCTCGATGGGAGAAGGATCTGGTGATCTAGCACCTCGCAGCCTAAGCTAACATGTCGATACACTGTAGAGCACGTTGGATGACAGCAGCGTTATGAGGACGAGAGTTATACTATTGGAAAACACCCTCTTGAATACTGCTCATGAATGGCAGCACAACTGGTTTAATCACCAGTCTGATGTACAAATTTGCTTTCAATGTACTTGAAATAACGACGAGAGTGCTCCTGCTATCATAGGAAAGGGCTCCCTAGACCATAACTCCTGGTGTAGGTCCAGAGTGTCCACCCCGCAGACAGATTCGCTCCAAGCGCTCACCTGGTCTCCTTCTTACCTTCTTACCAACATACGACAATCACTGGCACCAAGACAGAAACGGCTTTCATATGAGAATACAACAGATCTCCACTCCGCCCTCTAATTAGCTCTAGCTTGACATCACTGACGTCGCAGATGGCAGTGATTCGAAGTTATTGGTACGAACGCTACAGGCCATCTGTCTCGGCGCTGTCCCTCAAGTAATCGATTTCTTACAGTTCGCTGTGTCACTCTGGGGCCAACAGAGGCTCAAATTGCTGCTGCAGATGCAGTACGGTCCGCCACGCATGCTGCGAATACGGCAGTCTTCCCACACAGTAGTGGCCCATGTGCGACCGCACCCCGGTCTTTTTGAGACAGTGCCGTCCGTGACCACTGCTGCCAACAATCACGCACAGTGGATACATTCCTGCCCAGTCTTTCTGAAATATCGCGGAAAGAAAATCCACATTCTCGTAGCTCTATTAAACGACCTCGTTCAAACTCACTAAGCTGCTGATACTGCCTTATTCGTCTCCTTAAAGGCATTCTTGACTCAAACCTAGCCTCCAATGTCCAATATGGACGATAAATAATGCTCACGAAATTTACATCGCCTATTTAAAGCAAACGTGATTTGCATAATCATAGTGGCGCTACTAGCGCCACTCTTATTCGTCTAGCCCGAAATTTGAATAGGCGTCATCTTTCATATGTGCAAAAACGCGCCTCCCAAATTGTGTACATATATATATATATAAATCTATATATAAATATATATATATATATATATATATATATTATAATATATATATATATATATATATAATATATTATAATATATATATATATATATATAATATATTATAATATATATATATATAAATCTATATATAAATATATATATATATATATATATATATATTATAATATATATATATATATATATAATATATTATAATATATATATATATATATATATAATATATTATAATATATATATATATATATATATATAATATATTATAATATATATATATAAATATATAATATATATATATATATATATATATATATAAATATATATATATATAAATATATATATATATAAATATATATATATATATATATATATATATATATATATATATATATATGTATAAATATATATATATATATAAATATATATATATATATATATATATATATATATATATATATATATATAAATATATATATATATATATATATAAA